>CAJNJA010018910.1:0-10411 GCA_905231915.1 Symbiodinium necroappetens | reverse complement strand
CAGAGGCATACGGAGACGTCTGCGAAACGCGATCTGCATGACTTCTGGCGGCAGCGAGGTGGACCTGTCCGTGGGTATGGCCGTGAGCCACGCGGCGGCTTGGGGACCCGACTGGGACAGCAACAGCGCCTGGTGAGCCGGCTCCAAGGAGGGCAGTAGCACTCGATCGCGGAAGTAAAGTGAGCGTGTACGCGATGCGTGGAACTGCCAGCCGTGAGGCCAGTCGCCAGGCCCGGCTTCCCGAGCACGCGGGGCTGCGCATGGGGTGCTGCAACATCCAAGTAGACGCCCCATTCCACAAGCAACCGTGCGAGACACACACATGAGTGATTGCCCATGACATCACAGCACCTAAACCCCGCCAGTCCCCATGTAAACACTCGATTCCACAAGCACCCGCTCGAGACACACATCCGTGGCCGCACAATACATCAAAACACATCAGTGATATCGCAGCAAGCGGCAAATCCAAACCAGCCATTCCCGATGTCCTCCCAAGCGCTAAAGTCCTTGCATTTTTGCTTCTAGTACGAACCGCCTTGAGCAGAGAGCAAGGAGGGGGTCACGGCAGGGTTGTTGCAATCATGCTGTTTGCGCCTTGAACGGCGGTCCCGAAAGAGCTATGAAACAAATCATTCCTTCAAGTGTCTACGCCTTGAACAGCGGTCCCGAAAAAGCTATGAAACCGATCATTCCATCGGGCATTTCAAGTGTTTACGCTTTGAACAGCGGTTCCGAAAGAGCTATGAAACAAATCATTCCGTCAGGCGTTTCACGTGTATAGGAAATCAACAGCAGATCCGGGAGCCTGTTTCATTCCGTCCGGCATTTCCAATTTTTACGCCTGGAACAGCGATTCCGAGAGAACTATGAAACAGACCATTCCGTCGAGCATTTCGCACGCATAGGAAATCAACAGCGGACTGAGAGAGTTATGAAAAAGATCATTCCGTCGGGCGTTTGAAGTGCTTACGTGTTGAACAGCGGGTCCGACAGAGCTATGAAACCGATCATTCCGTCGAGAATTTCAAGTGTATCGGTCTTGAATAGCGGACCCGAGAGAGCTATGAAACAGATCATTCCGTCCGGCTGTTCAAGTAATACAAGTGTTTACGCCTTGAACAGCGCTGCTGAGAAAGAGCCATGACAGGCTGTAAACCTGAAGCACTACTCCGCAAAGGCTTGTAAGTGTCGTCGTTACTGCGTTGGGAGTAGACCTGGTCCGAAAAATCTGGGAAGTTTGGGTATTCTCGACATACCCTAGAAATACCTTCGGGATACCTGCGAGATACCCGAAATTTACATAGGAAGGTGAGGTCCAAACGAAGCGTTAGGTAGCTAGTAGAGTTTAAGGTTCGGTTGGGGCTGAGGATGTCTCAATCACTCAGCGATTGGAACAAATCCAAAATGACTTCCAAGCACCACAACTTGGCACAAGAAGCAGCTTCTTAAGGGCCGGCTTCGGAAGTGTCTTAACACGATGACGTTCGCCTAGCTCAGCAAATCATGGGAAACACGAAGTACTGGCATGGATTTAAGAAGAGTTGAGGCGACCCTCCCGGAAGCTTCCCCACGGGCTCTGCAAGGATTTATGCTATACGAAATCGATGCGACTCAGGATGCTGACAGTAGTCGTCGTCGTCGTGATGCCATACAAGCCCAGAGCGCCTGCTATTTCACGATAACTAGGTAACTAGGGGTGGATATATAAAAATATAGCACTTTATAGCATAACACGTGAAACACGAGTGTGCGCACGCAATCGCAACCCACAGAAGGCGGACGCAACGACTTCTACAGTTGGGATCAGACGCTCAATTTCGCAGGCACCCGTTCAAGAAACACATCAGCGGCAGCAAGTCAAAACCAGCCAGTTCCCATGTAGACGCTCGATTTTGCAATCTACAGACACCACATCAGTGGCATTGCAGAAAACAGCAAATCAAAACCAGACATTCCCCTTGTAGATGCTGGAATACGCAAGCACCAATTCGAGACACAAGTGGCATCACAACATATCCAAGCTCAAGGAAAGACCGCACACAGCACTGGATCGCGCAGAAACTGCAGACTGGATGGGAGACAACATATCATGAATATCTTCAAAACCAGCCCAAACCCTGCGGCACATGGGGTTGGGACGACTTCAACCTACCGCTAGAACCCCTTAGACGCCTTTTGCGTGGTGACGTAGTGCTTGCCCGCCAGAAGCGGGAATTGCCATGCACCATGGCACTCGTGAGGATGGGGCTTGTCTGCCTCCTCCTCCCGTGAGCTGTCGCCCCGAGTAGCGAAGCGCGAGAATCCCTGCGAGACCGCGGCCTGGACCGGGACATGCTGCGGTCATGGCCGCTGGGCCACTCGTCCGGGGTTTGCGTGACGGGGAGGTGAGCGCCGGAGCCACTCCGTGCAAAAGGCTGGCGGCCGCAGAGGATGCCAGTCGGCGCGAGTGCACCATGGACTGAAAAGGTATTGACGTTTCGGCATGGGTCAGGGACGTCGCCGTCGCCTTGCTGCGCCTGACAATGATTGTGTGGGCGACACTGCATAGCAATTGGCGGCAGGAATGGCTAGCAAAAGCTGGTACTTGTATGGCTGCGTCAGGAGCGACATGCATGGATGTGACTGCAACTTCTGAGGCAAGGGACGGCCTTGTCGCTCGCAACGGCACGGGTAATTTTTCCCCGCCTTCCCTCCCATGCCGTCGTGCATGCGCATGGCATTCCGAGGACCGCCGGCCTGCTTGCTACATTTCGGGCGTGTGATAAAGGGAGGGTTTGCTGCAGTGGCGCGCGCAACAACTCGATCGATCTCGATCGCACCCTGGATAGAGCCGCCAGTTCGGCGACTTCGTGCTCGCCCCATGGCCCGGCTTCGCAGGACTTCTGTAGCCGCCTGACGCCGCTTGCGTATGTTGCGGGGAAGGGAGCTGTCTTGGTGCGGGATCCCGTGTGTCCATCAAAGGGATCGCCAACGCCTCGCACCGCAACAGACCGGGAATCCCACCCACCCCCAACATGCAGGAACAGGAGCGAACCCGGGGGCCGGAATACGGGGCTCCATCCACATCACCAACGCATGATCCCATGAGTTGTTGCAAGCAGTGTCATGGCTGCGAAGAAGACAGGCAACAACCGTCGCCGCGGCGACAAGCAATGGCACCGGCAAGGGCCAGCCCCTTGGCGCGCAAGCAATGCCAATGTGGGTATACCACCTCAACAACTCGGGTGACGACCGGTCAGCTTTTTGACGCTATTGTCAGTTGGCGGTGTCAGCTGCACATGCCCTCGTTAGCCGGGAAGCCATGCTCATTGCACTGCGTGTCACACCTATATAGTGTCCTACCGGTCCTCCATCGTTTACGAGGGTGGCGAGCGTTGATAACGGAGCTTCTCCAACGACCTGCCAGAATCGCTGAGTTGTACAAGCGATTTGAACACCACTTGTGGCAGCATGCTCGAAACTGCGAACACGAAACGGTGGAACTCTGCTGGCATTCTCCCACCTGGCGCACTCCGAATCAAGGCCGGTGACCAGGCCCTGCCCTCAGCAGAGCGTGTTGTTGCGCTTGGTTGGCATCCCTCGTGGCACGCGGGAATTTCATCGAGGCCCACCTGCTTGCAGTCCTGACCTGACCGCCAGCGTGGCCTGCTGGAAAACCTCCCAGCACTCCATGACTATGGTTGTTGCTTTCCTGTTGCGTAACGCCGCGTGCGCAATAAGCGCTCCGCACTCTCTCGCTTGACCACGATGCTGCGGTCCTGCACTGCCTCGCAGCGCGGTTTTGCTGATGAGGTTTCAAATTTCGCTGTTGCCAGAACCCGCTCAAGCAATCTCAAGCACGCGCGCAATATAGAGACTGCGGCACACCGGCCTTGGCTTGCGCCGCGCTACCAAGCATGCGCCTGCCGATTATTTTGTTTCATGGGCTGATTTCGCGCACGAAGAGTCGGGCTCAGGCCCAACAGTGCAACATGCGAAGCGATGCTCCGCAGCCGCGCAGCCGTCGAGAGCGCGAGAAGCAGGCCGCTGCCAGCCCCAGCTTGCTCCTGCCAGAGCTTTGGCAAAGTGCAAAAAACAGGCTGCGGTTTCGAGCCTGCCAAAGGAACGCGGTACGGGCAGTAGTTGCATGTAGCTTCGCGCCGTGTCTACAGCGAACATTGCAGCGGACGGACCCGACGTCTTCAAAAGCTTGTCCCAACTCTCACTTCCTGTTGATGTGGTGTAGCGATTCCAAGTGTTGCACGATCTGGAGAAAGCGCGACAGGGCATGCAAACAGCAGGGAATAGCCGATGAGCAAGTGACGCGTTCCGATCTGCTCGGACATTGTTTCCAACAGGCCGCGCATGGCCGGCACAATAGAAAATTAAAAAAACAAATTCAGAGTCTGCAACAAGCATTTCAGGCCCTTCAACAGAACGATGCGCATCATCAGTGTAGGATTGCTTCTTTATCCTCGGAGCATGAAGGGACGATGGACTTACTGGCAGCATGGCACCTGGCAGAAGGCCACATCCTTCGCAACACGGTTCACAGGCGATAGCCGCGATAGCATGCTTTGGTCCGAGAGTCTTGTTTGATGCGGGCGTGAATGAGTAAGTGATCAGACCTCGCTCGGAGGGCTTCGCCGTCCATAAATGCAGATGGGTTCAGGTTGCGCTTGCGTCAGGGGACACGGTTGACGTGTGGGGGACTCGAGACGGCAAGCTCATGCCCATGCTTGCGGACTCTCAATTGCAAGTCAACCAGGGTCCTGGTCCAGCTGACACCTGGAGCCTGTGGTGGCAAGTCAACAGAGCTTGTATGGTTTTGTCGCGACATGTTGGCGGCCATGTCGCATGGCATGTGCCTTTCGTTGTCTAGTTGAATATTTTGTCTTGCGAGCTTGGGACGTGCAGCAACTTTTTTGTTCGCTCTAATTTCCCAGCCGAGGCGTTCTCGGCTTTTATCGCGTGCCACGCATGAAGCAGCAACCTGGGTGTTGTGGGCCTGGCCCCCACGAGGCCGGTTGCTTGTATCGGACAAAGGCCAAAACGAAACGTGTATGTGCTTATATGTATACACATGTATGCATGTGTGTGTGTGTACATGTGTGTACACATGTGCATGCACAGTTGAATAGCTGTATGTATGCATGGATGGATGCATGGATGGATGCACGTAGAACAATCGGATGAGCAGGAGCTTTCTTGCGGAACCATCCCGGGCAATGCAGTCGTACTGTACCCGTTGCGTCCATCATGCACCCCGTCTGCTTATTGCTAGGCCAGTCCCGGTCTTGCTTTGTTGCGGACTGCGGCGATTGCAGCCTTCACCGGACGGCGGTCCTCCTGGTTGAAGGTTCGGTGAAAGCTTGCTTCGTCTTTCCCGTCACAGTGGCACCACCATCGTTGTTGGGCTTGTGGCTTGGAGAACACATCGCTATCATAGGAATTGCGGAACTGGTGTGAAAAGGCCCGGCGTTAAGAATCGCTTTTCGGCTAGCCCATTCCACAACCCCAGGCGTTGGAACAGAAGATCGGCGCCGGCTTGACCTCGTAGTGTATGGCTGGAGTAGCTCTCCAGGCTTGCTGCGACAGCTCGTCATGTTGGGCTCGGAGGTGGGCGGTCGCTGAAACGAGCAGGCGCGCCGTTTAATGCGAGACGGGGTGCGGTTGGCCCTTCACCCGGTTCCCCAGGCCATCCGCGAAGCAGCGTCCGCAGGCTGGATGAGGCGTTGGCGGAGCATGTTGTCAGTTGCGGTGCAGGGGGCAGTCGCCAAGCGCCCGAGACCAGCGACGGCGCGTTGATGGACGCGTTGTGCCGCTTAACAACGCCTCCGCCGGAGGGGGCATCGACCTTTTTTGCTTCGTCACCACACCAGCTTGTCTACGCCCGCGCCGTGCTCGATGATGTCATGGCACAGGCACGGTCGAGCAGCGGTTGTCGCAGTAACCCCGGCAAGACTCGAGTATATCGTGAGGGCCGCTGCCACCAGGCATCACCAGGCGTCGACGTGTTGGGGCCGGGAGTCTGGTGCGGAGGTGACAGTGAGCCGGCGACTTGCGGCGTCGCTTTGGGTGTGCCGATCGGGCATGCGGAGTACATCCAAAGCACGCAAGACGCCAGGCTCGAAGAAAAGTGCCGCCTCATGAAGAACTGCAATGACTGCCTGATCTGCAAAGTGCGTGGCTGCTGGCGCTTTCCTGCGCCAGCCCACGTGCGCAACGGGTGCTGCATGGGCACGGTGCTGGCGCACTCGGCCACGTACGCGGCTGGGCACGACGCAGCCAAAGCAAGTTGGGCAACGCTCCAGCACCTGATAGCATTGCATATATACCCCGCGCGCAACGAACGGAGTGGGATGTGTTGCCTCACGTCGCCTTCCTCCGCGGCGCCGATGTGATCTCGGAGGCCCGGTTTTCGTATGTCATCTTGGCGATAGAATTATTCGCCACCCTCACACAACTGACAGTTCAGACTTCGATGTCGTGGTCCTTGTGTGCTGAGTGACTAAGCTGGACCCGCGATGTATGCGGTCGTGTGAAGGGCTTCTTGCTGGACTGTCAGGAGGCGGAGGGTCGGCACAGGCCTTGCCTGGGTTTGTCGTATTTGCAAGCACGTAGGGCTTTTCGCCGACGGCAGAAATGTGTGTTGCGTGACGCGCATCATCAGCGATTTGTCTCAAGCTCGCCGAGTATAGCTCTTTTTTCACAACCATGTCGTCGTTGCGCGCACAGGTGGCAACACATATCTCGTGGGCGCGAGTGTGATGAGTTATGCCGAACGCCCACATGGAATGAAAATGGTCGCCACATCTGCCATGGGTGGTCCACGCAAGCAACCATGCAAACCAGACCTTGCCATGGTCGCAAGGACAGCTACAACACAGACCTGAAAGGTAGATCTGCCATGTGTGGAGTGTGTCATGACTCAGAAAGCTCAGAGTACAAGATCCACAGTAACAAGCCCCAAAAAACTCTCAGAATCTCACAATGTAGCTTGCACACAGCCTCCAACTGCTATGGGAGAGTGTCCGGCAGAGCCTCTATGCCCTGCGCGCAGTTCCGGTAGAAATTCTCGTTTTTCGCAGGCACCACGCATTCGTGGTGGCAGAAAAGAAATGCCCAATTATGCAGGCTGCAGCAGGAGTAGTAGTAGCAGTAGCAATAAAGGCAGGAGCTTCAGCAGGACTAGGAGTAGTAGTGATAGTAGTCGTAGCAGTCGTCGTAGCAGTCGTTGTAGCCGTCGTCGTCGTGGTAGTAGTGGTCGTCGTCCTCGTCGTCATAGTCAGTAGTAGCAGAAGTAGCAGCAGTAGTAGTGATCGTGGCAATGGCAGTGGCAGTCGCAGCGAAGTAGCAACACAGCAATCCTCAACGGCCACTGCTGCACTGTGTCACATCAATGACTTCGACATTGTCTGGCCAGTCTGCCCTCTCTTTCCCCCCGCCTTCCAGAGCTCTGCAAAGCCACCCCACACAGGCCGTGTGACAACTTTCTGTCCTCCTGGTGCCCTCTCTTTAGATGTATTGCTTTGCCTCGCATCTGAAATAGTCCACAACGAGGCGACCTGAAAACGAAAACAACTCAACTGAGTTCTCTGTTGCTGTGAACTAGTTACAACGTGCTGCAATGCTCACGGCTAACGGCTGCAGCAATGTACCCAATCCACACCGAGGAGCAGCACAGAGGCAGCTTGGAAAGAGTGGATGCTTCTACGTGGATCACAGATGGTCGCAGTAATTTTGGGGCCTTAATAATTAGAATAGGGTCTTGGGGTATATTATAATACAATTATAATAAGGAACCCCACAATAGTAGAGGTAATTATTTAGGCCCCTACAGTATATCAGTCTGATGCAAAGCCATGAATACTCGGCAGCTAGACACAAGAGAAACCTAGGATTAAAAAGGGTGCCCTTTTTGATTTAAAAGACTTTATAAGGGAACCTGAACCCTAAAGAAAGGAATAAGTGCCTACTCTGGTTCCTAGTATACCCTAAACTCCTCACCCTGTAGTTTCCTTTGACTGAGCGCTAATGAATCCTTATAGAAGGTCTATATACCTTATAGAAGCAGAGGACTTTTCGCGCCCGTCAAGTCGTCCAGGCGGAGACCGCTCGCTGCAAGCGGCGCCTTGGATGCGAGCGTTGCTCAAGGCATCTAGGTTGCACTGTAAATTCCGACCCTAAACCCTAAACCCTAAACCCTATCCGAATTACCCTAAACCCTATCCGAATTACCCTAAACCCTAAACCGAATTAGGGTTCAAGGCTTTGCATGTAGTCGGGCCGAGAGCGAAGTCGTGCCTACCCCTCTCAAAAAGAAATCCAAAAGGATGTGCAAACGTACACCCTGAACTTTAGGGTTTAGGGTTTAGGGAGGCCCTAAAGCCATGGGCGCTGAAAGCCTAACTAAGTGAAGACTCCCTGTAACCTACCCCCACAACCCTCTCTTACTTCCCCACTAGGCCAGGGAAATAAAAAGTTAAACTTTTCAGATTACTACTAAATTATAAGAACCCAAAAAGTTTAAAGGTTGGGTATTGGGCAACCAAGCTCTTCTAAACAGTAAAGCCCCTGTCTTGCCTGCTCATGCACCAGCAGCGAGCCCCTGAACCCCGAAGCCGGAAACCCTAAACCTAAAACTTTAAGGGGTGTAGGGTTTATAGGGTTTAGGTTTAGGGTTTAGAGTTTAGGGTGTAGGGTTTAGAGTTTAAGGTTTAGGGTTTAGAGTCTAAGGTTTAGGGTTTAGGGTTTAGAGTTTAAGGTTTAGGGTTTAGAGTTTAAGGTTTAAGGTTTAGGATTTAGGGTTTAGGGACTAGAGTTTAGAGTTTAGGGCTTATAGGGTTTAGGGTTTAGGGACTAGAGTTTAGAGTTTAGGGCTTATAGGGTTTAGGGTTTAGGTATAAACCCTCAACCCGAATCCAACACCCTGAACTCGAAACTCCTAATCCCCACACCCTAAACTCGAAACTGCCGATCATTGGCCTTCGAGTCGAAGCTCCGACCGAGGCCCAGCCGAGCGTCGCGCCAGAACGGTGAGGGCTTATACTTATAGGGCTTACAGGGTTTAGGGTGTCGGGTTTAGGGCTTATAGGGCTTATAGGGTTTAGGGCTTATAGGGCTTATAGGGCTTATAGGGTTTAGGGCTTATAGAACTTATAGGGTTTAGGGCTTAGGGTGATTTGTGAGTTTGGACGACGCCCCGCGAATGACCGCTATGCCCTCAAGGTCTCTGGGAATCCAATTCCTGGAGTCCCCGGACTTTTTCTTCGCTGGCAGTTTGGGAAGTGGGCGTGGGGGGGACTTTGAAGCGGGTACAGGGGCCCCAGAAACCCCCAAACCCTAAACCCTAAACCCTAAACCCCCAAACCCTAAACCCTAAACTCCTAAACCCCTTAACCCAGACACCGACCTGTCCAAGTTTCGGAAAAGAAGCTTCCCAAGACCCTTCCAGGGGCCTTCCCAGAGCCTCTCAAGGTCTTCATGCCTTACCAGTGACCCAAAACTTCGAGCAGGTTTAGGGGTTTAGGGGTTTTGGGTTCGTTCCTACACGTTCTTGTGCGTTTTTGGCCACCCCCCCCCCTCTCCCTCTCCCCAAAATTTGTAATCGACGCAGGAGAGCGACCCTCACAGAGCTCGAGGGAGTGTTTGCCGGAAACCCTTGCTTCTCGTGGACCCAGAGACTCCAAAATCCCTTAACTAAGGAATATACCTTAAATCCTTTAAATCATATTAGGGATCCTGCTACAAATATGGTATATTCCGTAATTAAGGGATAATGGAGTCTCTGGGGAGCCGGCACAGGCCGCGAGGACCCACAACCCGAGACCAGCGCAGCTTGGCCCATTGGCTTCGAAATGCCGTCGTTTTATGTAGAACTGCGAATGGAAGCAGAGAGCAAGAAAGCCCCCCTTGAGGGGGGTTCGGAGGGTGAATCCTAACTCCTAAACCCAAATCCAGAATAGTTGGGTTGGTTGGGGGCGGGACTGCATGCTGATGCAAGAGCGCGACAAGTGGGCGCGCCCCCAATCCTGCAGCAACTCACCCACAGGGCGCACACTGTATACACGCCCTTAACCCCCAACTCTAAACCATCAACCCTGAACTCCTAAACCTTAAACCCTAAACCCTGACTCCTAAATAAACCCTAAACCCTGAACTCCTAAACCCTGAACCCTGAACTCCTAAACTCCTAAACCCTAAACCCCGAATTCCTAAAGCCCCAATTCCTCAAACTCCTGAACTCCTAAAACCCTAAACCCTCAACTCTCAACTCCTAAACCCCTCAACTCTCAACTTTGCTGCGAGCCATGGACCGCTCCAGCGGACGCAGTCGAAGGTGCTCCGCAAGGTCCTACGAAAGGATTCCTTAAGGGTTTAAGGCTAAATTAGGGTCCCTTTCAGGGTTCCTTAAAGGGATCTATAA
>CAJNJA010018909.1:0-10411 GCA_905231915.1 Symbiodinium necroappetens | reverse complement strand
AACAGGTGTCCACGACACGCCTTTCTATAGGGTTTAGGGTTCAGGGTATTTAGTTTTTTTAGGAGTTTAGGGGTTTAGGGTTTCGGGTCTTTAGGGCTTTGGGGCTGTAGGGTCCGTGCACCCATAGCATCTGCACACATACTTGTATGTATACATATGTATATATAGATATGTCATTATCTATCTAATGGGCTACCTCTCTCTAATGTCTATATACGCATTGTGTAATGTAGAGGCATACAAAAGGAAATCCGACTCGACTGATGGATATTTAGCAGGTAGTTTCAGATAGTTGTGCATGTTCGTGGGGATCACATCGCTTGCAGTATATTCGCAAGCACCTCTCCTGATTGTAAACATCCCTCCTGCAAGTATGCATACCAAGGTTGTGCGAAACCATCTAGCAGCATCAGGGATGTAGTCACATGTAGTCTTGTTGTGCTGGAAGGAAACGCCTGTGCTACTGCCAGACGACTTCACACTTTCCCTAAGACTCCAAGTATACAAATAGTACCTACTTTGGGTCCAATGTCTTTAAATGATACCTCCTTTGGGCCATTTGGAGTCTTACCCTCAGGCTCAAAATAGCCCAAAAGCCTTATATAGTATGGTCTTTGGGCCCAAAAGCCCCCAAAAAAGAGTCCTTTGGGCCATTTGGAGTCTTAGGGTTTGTAGGCAGGCCTTGCTTGACTGCGCCCACCTTGCGCTCGGAGCCCACGGCCGGTGCCTGGAAGTCTTCACAAGTATTCTCCGCATTCTGCAATTGGGCCGTTCTCTAAAATAGGGTCCTTTTTAGGGTCCTTTTCATAAGGGTGCCGTATTATGTTTTTGGGGGGACCGAAAAAGAGACCCTAATTTAGAGAAGCTGCCAAAATCCGAAGCGCCTACCAGGTGAAGTTGCTTGAGCAAGCAGGGTTTAGGGTTCAGGGTTTAGGGTTTAGGTGCTGAATGATCCGAAGCCCTAAATCCGAAACCCTCCACCTTAGACCCCTAAAGACCCAATTGCCCTTATAGAAGAACCCTGTAAAGTAGCCCTGAAAGGAGCCCCTGTAAAGGGCTCTATTCGCATTGTTATGTCAAGCTCACCACCCTGTCTTGGATTGAAATCGCTCCGTAAAGCCCTAACACAAAACACCGCAACTCCGTCCAAAACTCTATAACGCTTCCCTCTGATGCCCGGAGGCCGAACCTCTTAGCACGAGGACGAGCCTGGTTTACGGATTGCTGTATGGTATGGGGTTTCGGGTTTAGGGGTAAGGGTTTATAGGGATTTCAGGACCTCAGAGTTTAGGGATTTAGGTTTCGGGTTTAGGGGTAAGGGTTTCGGGATTTTAGGGCTTTAGAGTTTAGGGATTTAAGGTTTGAGTGCTGGGTTTCAGGGTCCTGGGTTTAGTGTTTGGGACTTTGGGTGAGCGTTCTGTGCAGGGGTCTTAGCGGACCAGCGTCGACTGTTGAGGCGGTTCAGGGTTTAGGAAGGGTCCAGGTTATACCTAGGCCCCAAAGAACCTAGGTTTTTTTTAAGGACTGATATAAGGATTTCATAAAAAGGAACCCCAAAAAGGGAGGTTCTTAAGGCTCCAGGTTATATGTAGCTTCCTAAGGAAGCTAGGGTTTCGGCATTGCATCGGCGCCTTGATTCACACCCAACTCTTTCGTTCCAATGGTTGGATCCACATTAGGTCGGCTTAGGATTCATAATCCAGAGGGTCCATATAAACTACCGTAAGGGAATTAGGTCCCTATAACCATGTTAAGGGTGGTCTTTCGGGGCATAAATTCCATAGTGATAGTATATATGGGCTCTCTGGGTAAAGTGTTAATGGTTCGGGCTGTTTGAAGCGTTACAGTATGCAAGTAGGGCGCATGGCTGCCGAAAGTTTTCAATCCGTACCCTCAGCCCTAAAGCCTAAACCGTAAACCCCATCATATTTCTCAGTGATTCGCGTCGGATCTCCCTTCATTAGCGAGTTTCGCGAGAAACCTACACAAAATTCGAAGCCCCCAACATAATGAGGCACCCTTATGAAAAGGACTCTAAAGGGGAACCCTAATTCAGAGAACTACCCAGATTGTGGGATCCCTAGTCTCATCTCGACGGGCCCAGTTGCCTAAATAGGGAAGGGTTTAAGGTTTAGGGGTTTAGGGTTCAGGGGTTTCGGGTTCAGGGTTAGGGTTTAGGGGTCCAGGGGTTTAGGGCTTAGGGGTCTAGGGTTTAGGGTAACTGCTACTGTCCCTTAGACCCTAGATTTTATGAACCCCATAGTGCCCATCACCTACCATCTATGAGTCATTTAAGGCAGGTTGGGGGTATTTAGGGGTTTAGGGATTCAGGGTTTAGGGTTCAAGGTTTAGGGAAGGCACCCTTGAGGGACGCTTTGTTTAGGTAGCTTGGCTGATTCCCTCAACCCACAGCGCAGGAACCATCCGGGACCCGTGGCCTTTGCATGTTGGATGCAGCTGGAGACGCAGGTGAAGGCAAGAGGGGCAAAATGCTTAAAGGATTACTTTAAGAGTTCCTCTACGGGCGCCTTTGCGACTTCGTTTCAAGGTCATCAAAAGGGCTCCTTCAAAGGTTCTGGATGGAATGACGGTTGAGGGTTTCGGTTTTAGGGTTAGGGGATTCATGGTTTTGGGCTTCAGGGTTTCAGTGGTGTTTGGGGCTTATTGTTCAGGCTGTGGGCTTCTGGCCGTAAGGCTGCCTCGTACATGACGATTGGAGCAGTAGTGCCGGATAATTCTTCGCTTGCTCCTGTTGGGGGATCCTTGCCGCGTGCGGTGGATTGCTTGGGGGTTTTGGGGGTTTTAGTTGATGCTGACTTGTCTTTTTTGCCACTACTTGAAAAGACAATCGCCGTCCTTGGAACGGAGACCATGAGTCTCATCAAGGCCATGCGTGACCTTACTCTCAGCATTCCATTGCAGATTCGTGAATTACAGAGTAGGGCTGAGGCTAAAGCTTGGTACGGAGCTGAAGCCCTTGCCAGCGCTGCTTGTGGATGGCCAGAGGTAGTGAGAAGGTTAAATGTCGCCCACTACAACTCCTTGAAGGCAGTCCTGGGGGCCGAGCGCTGTTCCTTGGGAGCTGGGGCCCAACACAGACTTTTGCTCACTTTGGGGGTTAGGTTTAGGCTTAGTACCAAGCTGGCGATCCGCATAGGAACCGCCAGGGCCCGACTCCTGTCCTTGCCGTCGACAAGTCCAGTTACAGCAGCTATTCAGGGAGCCCTCAGTGTCACTGGTCGACACTGGCTCACTGATTCACTGCTTGTTCTGGCCTCGATTGGCCTGGACCAGAACTCAGGCGCGGATTGCTTCTGGCCCCAGACAGATTCCACGTCCGAGCCTCAAGCTGCAAAACAGGCTATTCTGAAGTGGAAGCGTGAGGTATTACTGCCCGCAGCTCGCAGATCAGAGTACGGCTGGTTTCAGACTCAGATTTCTGAACATGCTGCCTGGCCTTGGTCGTTGCCGCATTGGGATAGCCAGCAAGCTCTTGGGTTCTTGATGAATCAATGCTGGGGGAAGGCAATGTGGCAGCATGCAAGAGTGTGGATCCTGGCACGCGCCATTAATCGACCACCGTTCGCTGCTGCTGGCAGAGCCGACCTGATGAGCATGACGGCATGTCCAATGTGCGCAGGCCCTTGTTCACTGGAGCACTTTCTCATCTGCGATCTGGTCATTGCGAGGGTGGGTCCTCCACCGCTGCCGTGGCCGACCATCTTGGAAGTAGCAACTCCGGATCTCGTGCCTGCTTGCATTAAGTGGATAGGTCGCACAATCACGGTACTTGTGGCCAGTGTGTGAAAAACAATGCCCGGCGCTCGGTTCTTTCTTAGGATGATGCTGTTCCCGTCACTCCCGGCCCGCGTTGGCACAAGTGAGGGAACCCCGCTTGGGCGGCCTGCGGGCGCCCAAGGTGACCCGGCTCAGGGTCTTCAATCTAACAGAGCCTAAACAGAGCCTACCTGACCGTTCATCACCAAAATGTTCGTCGGAGGGCACCTCTACGTCTGCGCACAAAAGGGATTGCAGTGGCTGTAGAGTTGTTCATCTGACAGGATGAAGTCTGGCTCATGACCTTTCCCAGGTGAGAGTTACTTTAGAGGCCTCAAAAATTGCCTATCCCATTTTGGGGGTTCCTTATCATAAGGCAGTATAGTATACCCCAAAACCCAATTCTCCAACACGGATACGGCTTGAAAATCACACGTGAGGCACAAGTCCTTTAGTTTCGTTTGCCCGAACAGACTTCTTGTCCGATCACAACCCCAAAGCCCAATTCTAATTATTAAGGCCCCTACGTTAGTCCTGCAGCGAGGCTCCGATGCAGGCTGTTGGGTTTGGGTCTCGGGGTGGTGCAGGAGTTGCTCAGGCTCGTTGCGATGAGTCACACCGGAAGGAGGTCAGAGTCCTTTACTTCGACCAAATTAACACCTAAGCCTTACCCTAAACCCTAAGCTTGCTTTGCAAAACTCTAAACCCTACACCCTAAACCGTGACCTAAGCTCTAAAGTCTGCGACCCGACGTTCTAAACGCAGAAACGCGAAGGCGTAGATCCTGAAACCGTAGGAGAATGCAAGATCCACCGTCTGCCCTGCTACTTGTAGATACTCCGCAGGGTCTACGTGCTCGAACTCTTTGACACCTGCTATGAGTCCTAGATCTTCAAGCCGTCAACCCTAACACAGCCTATACCAGCACCCCCCCCCAACTACCCTCTATTATACCCTAAATACCCCCTATGAAGGCCCATAAGGGCTCTATTAAAGGGTACTCGGGGGGTGCTGATAACCCCAAGCCCTGAACATCGAGGCCCAGATTGTTATTTCATAAGCCTCAAACCTGGCAGTCTGGGCGGGAACCATTAGTTTATAGCTTTGGTCGTAGGGTTAGCTCAGTTTACTTCGGGTTCAGAGTGTAGGGCTTAGTTCGTTAAGGTGCCGGTTTTCGAGCTGGGTTATCAGGCTGTTGAACTTCTGCCCAGGGTGCAGTGTTGGGGGTCCCCTAACCTCTACTCCCTAACCCTACCTTAACCCCAAATAACCTACATTTTTAAGGATATATATATATATAAAGAAATCATACTAAGGAGCCCCAAAGAGGTAGGTTCTTTCGGGTTCAGGTAAACCCTAAACTCGAAGCCCTGAGCCCCAAACCGTGGAGGTGGAGGACCACAAGGGAGCTGATCCGGAGTTTCCTGGCCAAGTCAGACTTTGATATAGGGTTTAGGGTTTAGGGTTTAGGGTTTAGGGCTTAGGGTTTAGGGTTTAGGGTTTATAGGGTTTATAGGGTTTACCTTAACCCCAAATAACTTTGAAGGACGTACTAGACTTATATAAAGAATTCATAGGGTTTACCTAGACCCCCCAACTACCCTCTGGCATACCCTAAATACCCGGCCATAAAGGTTCCATTAAAGGGCCCTTGGGGGATCCTGGAAGGGTTTAGGGTTTGAGTGTCAGGTCGAACTCTCGGTTTAGGAGTTTGGGGTTTAGATTTTAGGGAGAACTCCTTTCGAGGGTGGCTTGGATGGGAGCGTCAAAGGAACCTCAAGGGAACACTTAAGGAAACCCTAAGGGATCAGGAACCTCTGCAAGAGAATTCTGGAGGGCGTTTTCGATATGTTCGGACACCTCAACCCACAACCCTAAACCGTAAACCCTAAGACCCTAAACCCTAAACCGTCTTTGAGGTTTTCGATTTTCGGGTTCAGGGCTCGGGTTTTAGTTGGGGTTGACTGCTTAGGGGTCTTTCGGTTGAGGGGTTTGGTTCGGGGATTTATAAGCCCAAAAGGGGTCCAAGTACCAACATGGTAGGTACGTTGTGGATGTTTGGGTCTCCCAGTGTGTACTTTTTACTATTACTTGGACCCCTTTTTGGAAGTGTTTGATTAGGCTTTAGGGTTTTGGGGTACAGACTGGCTGTCTGGTTTGTCATAATTAGCTGCTAGCCAGGGTCATGAAGGCGGGGCATAAAGAGCCAGCTTTGAAGCCTCATGTCTCGAATAACGCTAAACCATGAACCCTGAATGCTAAGCCCCAGCACAGCATAGTACGGTTTATGATATAAATCCTGCATTACCCACAGTAAGGAATATACGATAATTCCCATAGTTTAGGGTCCTTAAGGTAATGCAGGATTTCTATCATCAGCAGCAGGATTGCGGCAACTAGTGGAGTGATAGGCAGGTCCCGTGGTGCTCTCGAAGCAGGCAGCTAGACGGAAGATAAGCTATCTTTAAGATAATATTCTAAAATAATGCTCGACCTCGCCCATGTCATGGCTGTGAGCTATCAGAGCACAGCCTTCGTCACCGTCAGTGCAGCATCGAAGCTGCTGTTTGCTGTCTGGATGCGGGCCAGCGGTACCGGACGAAGCGGATTCGTCCAGATATGAGCAAGGCCAGGGTGCAGCAGATCATGGAAGAACGTCGCCTGAACAAAATCAAAAGCAGCATTGCCTGGCACAGCAAATATGCCAAGAAGGGCGTTCCACGGGTGCATCTTCAGCAGTTGTTGTGTAGCTTGCAAGACCACCCCTACTTGCAGCAGTGGATGCCAGAACCGTAGATCTGTGCCGCATTCCCTAGAGAGCAATCCCAAACCCAATGCCCTGACCCCCAAAACCCTAAATCTGCACCCTGAAAACCCTTCTTTGTTCGGATTCCCGATTATTCCTTCTGTAAGTCCTGAAAACGGTAGGCTATGTGGGTTCCAAGTAAACCCTGAATCTTAAGCAACCCTAACTAGTCTTTTAGTTTTTGTTGTAGCACCGTGTGTACTACAGGAAAGATAGCAAGGAGACCACGGACGTCAAAGATGCCAAAGAAGGCCTTCATGGTACAAACTAGCTTGGAGGTAAGTGTTGCCTTGATATTTATCCTTTTTCTTCCTATGTCTGGTTCCTTCTGTGCAGGAGATGTTGATTGGTCACCTTGCTTCATTGTTAGCAGCCTCTTTTGCTATGTAGACCCAAAAGGCCTTGCCCCAACATCATGGATTCGGTCGATCTTTTTTGGGGTTTTCGTTGACAGGACTTTCCTTGCATGGGGTTTGCGTTTAAGTGTCGTGATTTCGCATCTCTGCAGAGCTCTCCAACACGGAAGAGTTGTCATCTGAGAGAGTTGTCCTTAACGTAGTTTTGTCATTGTCCTGGCAGTTGCACATTGGTGGCCAGCTGACAAGCATACGCGTACGGCGTACGGCACTCTTTGACACATAGGCTCTCACAACCCATGAGCGCTATGGTATGCGATGGTGCTGAGCAGACAGTGACTGTCGTTTATCAAGTTTCCTTGGCATGAGTTCTCTTCATTCAGTTGGGAGCTTGGCTTCCGTGTAGCAGTGTAGCGGAGTCTTGGCAGCAAGGTCATCGTGAAGCCGGCAGAACTGCATTCGTTAGTACGCAGGCGTCATGACACAAGTTTTTGGCTTGATACACGCATTCATCCAGAGAAGATGTGTTTTGTGGTACGAGCTGTGGACAACGCGCGGCTGGAACTTGTATTGTTTACGTGCAGGATGGGCCATCAGGATCGATGGGCACGTTGTTCCCACCTCTTGAGATCTAGCACGACATGCAAACATGTATCTCCTGCCGTGCATTCTGCGACAACAACATCAATCACAGTTATGGTTTCGTTCCTTATCGCTGCATCGGGCATAGACAGACAGATAGAGAATAGTAGATAGACAACAAATAAGTAATTCCATAAATACAGATAAACAAATAGATAAATAAATACATAAATAAATAAATAAATATATATATATATATATGTGTGTGTGTGTATGTACAAACATATGCAAATATACATATATACTTATAATATATATATATATATACAGGCATGATTCAAGATGGTCTACGGGATGGAGGGCTTCGGGCGCATATGTTTTATTATTAAGGCCCCCTACATCAGTGTGGCGGTGACGCCAATCAAAGCGCCCCGTCTCAAAAGCACTGGACCGTCAAGTAGTTCCGCAGACGGTTTTTGTCAAGGTATTGCCCCACTCCACATGATCCAGATCCTTCTATGCGATAAGCGTCTTTAGTCTCAATGATTTTCACAACGCTTTGTCAGATTTCATCCAGATTGGCTGAACCTTCAACCTGGCACCCTAAACCCTAACCCCTATAAACCCTAAACCCTTAGACCCCTAAAGCCTGAACCACCCTGAACTTCCGAAGCCGTGCCTTGCGTCCGCTCTTGCGTGAAGGTGGCAAGAAAGGCAAGGCCAAGAAGGATCGGTTCAGGGTGTTGTGTTTTGGGGTTCCGGGGTGTAGGGTTTCGGGTTGCGGGTTTGGGAGTCGGGAGGTTGAGGTTAAGGGCTTAGGGTTTAGGGTTCAGGGGGAGTGGGGTTGTGGTTTGTAGGTTTAAAGTTGTTTTTAAGTTGTGATTGCAAGACTTTGGGATATCCAAAGTATCCGTGAGGATTTGTAACGTATTCCAAGGGTCCTTAAGGGCCCAATGATTAGGTACCCGGGGGTTTGGGATAGTATAGTAGTCATGTAGGTTATTGTTTGGGGGAGGGAAGCTTACCCACTCCAAAGGATGTCAGATCCAAGTGTTCAAGAACCTGTCTCCATGTGGAACCTCTTGAATCACTGCATGAGGTACCCCTAAACCCTAAACTCCTAAATCCTAAACCCTAAGCCTAACCCCGATTCTGATACTTCTTGAAGACAGGGGGGTTCATGCACCAGGGTTTTTTATATTCAGGATGTACGGTTGATGATATAAATCCTGCATTATACCCATAGTAAGGAATATACCATAAATCCCATAGTGTATAGGGTCCTGAAGGTAATGCAGGATTTCGATCATCCCTAAACCCTAAACCCTAAACCGCCAGCAATCCTGTAAACTCCGGCAAAATCTCCGTAGATCCCTGTACTGGGGGCAGGCTCAGCGACAGGATGTCGGGGCTTCGTGCTTAGGGTTTAGAGCTTAGGGTTTAGGGCTTAGGGTTTAGGGTTTAGGGTTTAGGGCTTAGGGTTTAGGGTTTAGGGTTTAGGGTTGAAGCTGGGGTTTCGGAGCTTGACTAAGACACCTATTGTTTTTGGAGAAGCTCAATGAGGATATGCCACCAGGGATCCTCAGTTGTGTCGAGAATTGTGGGAAACGCCTTTTCGGTGTTCATAGGGGTCTAGGAGGTAGGATTGAGGGTTTGGGGCTTAGGGAGGAACATAACTGCAAGAGGTGTGACCCTAAACCCTCAACCCCAAACCTAAACCCCAAACCCTAAACCCTCAACCCTAAACCCTCAACCCTATAAGCCCTAAACCCTCAACCCTAAACCCTCAACCTTAGACCCTAAACCCTAAAGCCCTAAATCATCTTGAGCCCAGCCCCTTGCTCCCGACGGTCCCAGCCGACAGTTCCTGAAGTCGCCATCTGGAGCACAGTCTGCCGGAGGTGTCTTAAGTTAGGGTTTAAGGTCTAGGGTTAAGTTTAGGGTTTAGGGTTTAGGGTTTAAGTTTGGGGTTTAGGGTTTAGGGTAGGATTCCGAGTCTGATCCTTCTTAGGAGAGAGGGGCTTACAAATCAGGCTGTTGCATGAAAGGCATCCATCCTCCCCACGGCGCAGGACGACAAAAAGTCCCCGGCGGAGGATCCTCGATCGTTCTTGCAAGGCTGTATGTTGCAACGTTTCTGGTTCTGGAAGTTGAGGGTTCAGAGGTTGCGGCGTGGTCATAGTGGTAACCGGACTGCGAGCTGTACTGCTGCCAGCAGCTGTACTACGAGCATCTTTTCCTGATACCTAGAAACTTGTAACAGGCAGTACACAACATCGTTGGCCCCCCAACACCCAACACATCATCGAACTCGCAGATACGAGGCTGTATGTGGTTTAGCCTTTGGGGCACGGTCCAGGTTTAGTGGTTTGAGGTTTAGGGTGCCGCGAAGATGTTTCAGGGTTTAGGGGTTTGGGGTTTAGGCTTTAGGGGTTTAGGGTTTAGGGGTTTAGGGGTTTAGGGTTCAGGGGTTAGGGGTTTAGGTTTTAGGGTTTAGGGCCCATGTATTTCAGCCCTGAATCCAGACCAAGGCTGCGCCCACAAGCTGTAAACTCTGCACGCATACCCCGAAGATGTATGAAGACCAAGCCCAATGTTGATACTAAGCCCTCAAACTTGTACAACTGATTACATTTAAGAAGAAAAACAAATCATCACAACACGCGCAGCTCCCATAGACACCCTAAGGTCAATTTACATTCAACTGTGTTTACAAGTGCAAAGATGCACAGCACCGCCCAACAAACTACTCAACCAGCCAAAGAACACTACACAACACAGAAGCATAAAGCAACAATTCCGGCAAAGGAACGAAGCCAACCTTTAATACCCAAACCCTGGCCTCAAACCCTAATTTCTATAAGCCCTAATCCCCTAACCCTAAACCCCA
>CAJNJA010018908.1:10944-35416 GCA_905231915.1 Symbiodinium necroappetens | reverse complement strand
TCTCTCTCTCTCTCTCTTCTTGTCTTTTCCGCAGGTCGAAGGCCGTCCCCCTTGCTGGGACCTATCTGCTCCGCCAGCTACAGCCAACCTCTCACTCAACCCGAAAGCCTAAGCGCTGGCTGCTGGCTGCATGCCGGGGGGTTCAGGGCTTTGCCCGTCTGAGTGTTAAGCAAGCCAAGAGCAACTATGAGGGCAATGGCCTAGTCAAGGTCAAAGTCACCATTGCTCATTCCATATCCCAATTGCCGAAACTCACGACAGGGCTGCCCTGCACCGTGCTGCTGCAGCAGCTGGGTTCGTTGAGCCTCGTCGTCCTTCAAGACAAGTCCGGACTCGAGAAACTTTCGAGGACTGACCTCGAACCGAGGATGTACATCCCGCCGAGAGGCACATCACAGGTGTGAGCAAGCGAGTGTGCTTAGTTCAGAAGCACCTGTTCCCGCACTGAGAGCCGTGCAGGATGTTCCCCTTCAGAGGGGCTGCGTCCTAATGCAGACGTGACAAAAACCGCTAACATCCACAGGCAGGGTTTTTCAACAGAACACACTTCACGATTGCCAAACTTCGTCGCCTCCTCTGAGGTTGCCCTTTGTGGGCAGATCTAAGACGACGTTGAGGGCCAGGAGTGTCACTATCACAAGACCTCCGATTCGAGCACAGCTTCATTCTTCCCATCTTAGACCCCGGAGCATTGGCCTCTTGGGCAGCGAGCCTGTCAAGACATAGCAGGCAGCAGCAGGTACACGACTTTGCGGTGACTGACCTTAGCTGAGCAGGGGGAGCCATGCCCTCGTGTACAGATACATCAAACGAAACCCTGCTTGTCTGTTGCTGGGACTTAGGCCATCCCTGTGTGCAAGCGAATTAGGATTACCTGGTTGCAAGGAAGCTTCGAGAAGTTGAGACATCATTCCAGCATGCGGCTTTAGACTGCACAAGGCCTCTTCTTTCATTGCCTTCGTCGAGGCAGTGTTTGCTACCGCCTTCGCTGTCAGGCACTTACGAAACTCTGAGCAAAGATCGGGTGAGCGGCACGAATGACAAAGCTGCACAGCCGAGGCCTCCTAAGAGGCAACCGCTCTCATCGGAAGATGATGACCAGGTTGCCAGTGGCTCCTGTGGAAACTTCATAGGCATGATGCCCCTTGTGAGCCCAGGGCAAAATTCAGTCCTTGCAGTTGCCATCATTCTCCATGAGAGCCGTGAATTATCTGTGTGCGTTAGTGGTTTATCCTGACTGGTAGCCCGCTGATCGCCTGCATACTCCGTGGACGGGGTCAGAAAGCGCTAGAGATTAGAAGGCAGATTCTGTAGTGCTTTTGTGCTGGATTCGCTGAGTTTCCGGGATGCTGGAGCATTCCAGACTCGCAGTTCAGCTGAGAAGTTCCGCTTGGTTCTTGGATGTTCCATGAAGATGTTAAAGGGAGGCTCAGCGCCGGCAGATCCGAAAGGAGTTGGGTGTGAACCACAGTCGCGCCCAACAATCCCATCATGTCATGTTCCTTCTTGAATTTAGGCTGACCTCATCTGGTCATGATGTTCTGCTGCAATCATCGCACGAAATTGGCAACGAACTCGCTTGTTTCCGAACTTCATCTGGCAACTATGTTCGGGAAAACTTCGACCAACTCAGCTGGATGCCTTCCTTCCAGCACGACTGCGTGGCGTTCACCCGACTTCTGCAGACATGGATCCCATGACGATGTGCTCTTGCAGGCAACCCGTGCACCCAAGTACTGCTGAAAATCCAAGAGCTCTCTCGCAGCACTGGCCGGCCACACATCGAACGGGAAACCTCATGAAGCTAAAGGGCAAGGTGCCAGCAAATTCAGCTGGGCCTGCGGGCTGGCAGCCTTCCAAGGGCAAAAGGATCCCTGCAACTCTAAGAGTTCAGGCGATCTGCCACCACGGAAACTTGGGACTCGCTACGTTGGCAGACTTACAACTGTCTGCAAATATGATAAAAAGGTGACTGAGCGTAGAAAGTCCTATCCCAGTTTCCATGGCTGCATCAAATGTTGTGAACCACAGGGTTTCACAACAGCTAAGAAACAGGTAATGCTCCGTACGGAGCCTTGGATTTGTACCAAAGTCTATAGAGACTCAAGAGTCATGCTGAATCGTTCTACGTATTAAATGGCGACGCATTGCACGTGCTCTGGCTCTGACCAATCAGGGCTGCCGAGGCCTCTGGCGATGTCAAGCGCAGCGTGGTTTCAGCTATGCTGGCTGCTGACTGCAATGCAGGAAACTCATCGGCATGCATGCTATGCATTGGGCTGTTGCCGAGGTCCTTGGGGCGCTTCCGGGCCACCATGATTCACCGCTGCCTGCAGTTACTTGTAGCATGTGTGGGTTTGGTGCCAAAGTTTTCCATGACAACTAATTAGTAACTAGACAAGTGAAAACACTACGCTGATGTACATGCAGGGCTCAGGCATAGATTTCCAGGAATCTTATACAAGGAAACCTACGACCCAAACGACGTGCATGCGATTGAATCAACAAGCAGTGCTTGATCGATCGCAGTTGCTGGTTCTCTCTGTCACTTGATTTTTCTGGTGCAGGGGAGGGTGAGAACCTAGAAGGACTTCGATAGACTTTCTTCTGACTGCATTTACAACGGCGACGCAAGACTTTCAATCTCAGTGGCTCGGGTTAGAAAGGGCTGCAGTTTAAAATCATACCTAGCGACCCCATATTATTCGCTTTATATTTCAGGGCAAACGTTTCTCTCACGGCCCGTTGCTCTCAAACAGACAAGAGACTACAAGCTAGAATAAATTCTGGACCAGAACTCTGTACAACCGCAAAGTCCAGCAACCAAAACCCTCAAAGCCTGCGAGCAGCCTCGGTCTGTTGCCTGATGCGACATGATGGGTGTAGTAATCTTAGGTCATATTGTGACTTATTGTGACATCGGCCACCGGATTTGTGAACGATCTCCGAACCGGCCTCGTTCGCCTGGTGCGTCCCACATTGATATTCATATGATATAGTTTCCATGTGATCACAGAACCGATTGGAAAAGTATCCAACCACTATTCAGTCAGGCATGTGAAGCATTTTTGGCGGGAGGCGCTGAATCTCCATGCGCTTAAACTACCGAGTCTTAGGCCGCTCAATGCCTTCGAGTGATGCTTAAATCAAAGGCTCAAAGTTACTACAGGGAGAAATGGCCCCCAACGGGCCCCCCCATCATGCGGGGCCTCTCACTCCCAGGACTTGGCGAGTCCAGAGAAAGAGCCGGAGGAGGTGGTGAGGCACAGAGAGACACTTCTTCTCCCCAGCCATCGTGTGCGGCTCTTCGTTCCATTGGGTTCCTGCTCAGCCAGGGTCAGGATTCGATGGGCGCCACTTGCTGCACCCATTCTGCCACCCAGAGTATCAACAGTAAGACTATGAATGGCGTTCATTAAACCAGGAAAAGAAAAATCACGAAATTGTTCACCACACAAGTAACTTGTCTGACTGCCGTCATGCGGCCGATACATAAGGGAGTTTTCGGTGCCTTGTCGAGGCCAAGCCTGTGCCAATGCAGAGATCGGAGAATGAACCAGCAAGAGATGAACTCCTATAGAGCGATAACTGGAATCCAGAATGCGCCATCCAAGTCCACAAGACCCAAAGCCAAAAGCAATACCACGACGACTGCTACCACTTGCTGAACGCCCGAGCTGCTAGCTGCTAGGCCCGAAATGCTTCCCAGAGTGCTTGTACAAAAAACAGTACCAGTAACAACACTACAACTCAAAACCGCTACAGCCATGAAAAGTCAAGTCACCGCTCGCCGCATTCTTTCGTTGGGAGTGGCACCGCGGCACTCTGCCCACGGGCCGTTCGCAGTGGCGCCTTTCACTGGGATCGCAGGCATCCTGCAAAGCAGTCCATGGATAGGCTGTGACCTCTTCTTGTTATCGTTTCTTCTGGGTCTTCCGATTGGCATAGTATGACTGCTTTCGATGAAAGCCATAGTGAGGGCGACTACAATGAACACCATCTCGGATCTGTTTATTTCGACTCTGACAGCTTCAAGACCTTCACATGTAGGAATACGTTTGGAACTTTTATGATGTCAGTGTTCTCCATTGCGCTCATGGGCTCGTTACGAGTAGGGCTAATCTTTACCTTCGTCGTTGCTGTTTATCTTCTGCGCCGACGACGCTTTATGAAGATTCCTGCTTTTCAACATGCCGTCAAGGTCACCATTGTACCAGAAAACAACAGTAGTAGCCTCAATCATATAGTGGTAGTCGTCGTTGTGGCTGTTGACGCCGTCATTGATGTCGTACGAGCAGCACAGCAATAGCTAAAGTGTCAGTGTAAAGTTGGTAGCAGCAGCAGCAGCAGCAGCAGCAGCGGCAGAACAGGAAGTAGCAGCACCGTACAGCTCGTTTTCCTTACAGCTCGAAGACTGGGTGCCTGTGGGCAGCAGGAACAAGACGCTTGCCGCGGGGGCTGGCTGGCACACCTTGCACCAAGTTTGGCAATCCCGGCACGGGATCGAATCCTCGGCAAATGATCCAGCCCGGAGGGAGTCAACATGCAAGGGCTCCACTACAAACGCTGCAGTACATGCTTTTGCGAAAGCTGCGCACGCGAGCCCTCATGACCACCATGCAAAATGAAAGACGCCGTGTTTCAGCTAAAACTGAGACAGGCAGCTTTTGAGCAACAGCACACCGCAGCACGGAAGTGGGTTAATGGGAAAGCTATGCATAGCATCTGGCATTCTTCTGCTCTTGACCGGGTGTCAATTTCGTGCTTGTCTGCATGAAGCATGCAGGTATCGTTTCGATTGCAGCGTAGGATACTTGTTCGAGAAACAATGCAAGCGTCGGATGCAACCGTAACGCTAGCAGCAAGAGTAAAAGGTTCAAGGCCAAGTTGCATCGAAACTTATACCGTCCTCTCTGAAGCCCCGGAAAGGGATGACAAACAGTCCGATCGTAACAATACATACATACATACATACATACATACATTCATTCATTCATACATTCATACATTCATACATTCATGCATACATGCATACATACATACATACGTACACACATACATACTCTTTCCTCGTTACTCAAGGTCCAGCTTCGGCTAACGTACATGAGGACAGGTCTTGCTTGACCCAGCATATGTGCTGCTCATATGTGCGTCCTCTCGGACTTGGCTGCCCCCGGCAGTAGTGTCCAGCGTCCAGCAGCGGGGCATGGTCACAGCACAGGCACTTCGAGTAAAAGAAGATATAGGAATCCCGATAGGTTTCAACTGCAGCGGCTCCGTGATTCAAGTCGCGGGATGGCCATCATCAGCATGATGAACAGCCGACTGATCAATGGTGTAAAGCAGGGCCGTGTAGTGACCACTGTCCGGACATGATCCCCTATATATATATATACATAGATATATATATATAGATATATGTATATATATATATATATGTCATGATTGTGCTCAGCTGGCATCATTCATGATGCATGTCCACATGCTCGCCGAATATCGGAAGTTCAACATACGGCTGCGGCACAACCCGAAACACATACATACATACATGCATACATACATAACGACTGACTTGCATACATAACTACATACCTATACATACATACATACATACATACATACATACATACATACATACATACAACATACATACATACATAAACACATACATTTTCAATGCATATATATATATACACCGTACACATATACATACTTTACAAAGATGTGGCCGCCTGTCTGCATGGAACGTGCATGGCGGGGATCTGAAATTGACTCGCAAGGGTGTTTAGGCTTCTAAGGCTGCATCGATCGGGAGGCCGCACCACAATCCTTCTGTCTGTTGAAGCAAGCCCACGCTTCACCGACCATGTCGCGCGGATGGTGCGCCGAGCAGCTTTAGTACTTGACAAGAACAGCAACGGCTAAACTGTAGCAACCCGTCGTCTGAGGCCATCACTTGTGACGGAAGGTGCGGTGATAGGTCGAATAAAGGTTCCTTCTCGCAAGGAACAGGGGAGCAAGACAGCACACTTCTGCCTGAGAGAGTCTATGTCGTGAAGACCGAGCCCCTCAGCTACTCATGCTGCTCGAGAGACTCCCTTCAAAGCAGCCTTTTTTTAACCGGTCCTGTGGTGGTGTGCTTGTGGAAGATGGCCTTCGCGCTGCGTGGGGGCTCCGCCGCCCAGCTGCGTTGGGGGCTCTCCATGGGGGCCTCTGCTTCCCTGGTAGCAGTCGCCATGATCCGGGCCTCCGAACACTGCTAAAAGAACACTTAAAGAGTCTTTCGGAACACGGCACCGAATCTCGGGAGGGCTGCTCATTGCCCAGTATCGTGCAGATACTGTCCATGCTTTCATATCTACGGGCTGCCAGAAGGTCAGACCTACCAGAATGCACGGTTTCTGTACACATGAGGGGCCGTCGGTTTGGAAATAGCCAGAAAGCTGAGCAAAAAAACCGGTCGCACAACAGCCAAGCTTGCCCGCGACCTCCACGATGCTAGTCAGAAATGCCTGCAGCATGTGAAACCAGTGCGATTTCTTGATGCTTTCCGTTGGAGTGGCAGAAATTATCCCGGGAAGCCACCAGCCTGGACCAGCTGTTCTGGTTGTCCAACCTCAAGCTGGCAAGTCTTTTGCGGCTTTCTTTGGCTGCTAAAAGGTCAAGAGGTTCTGACTGCTTGGCAGACAGCAAAATTTAAAATCGAAAAGCACACACTGCCGAAAGATGCACTCTTTGAGTGCACCTGTCAACAGGATGCAGGATCTCATCTTGGAGCCTGATAAGAATCAAGGGCCGACCGCACTACACATGCACTAAAGAATAAAGAGGTAAGACTCTTTCACGCTGCAGCACTCGGGCGCAGGAGGTGTCTACCCATTCATTGAAATTCGTCTTAGCAAGGCAAAGGACAAAGGCAACCAGTCCATCTCCTCCCACCCCGAAGGATTCCATGGGGTTCGCAGCGAGCCAGATCCCCCCGGCTGCATGAGCTCCTTTGATGCAGCGTTGAGGATCGAAGCCGTGCTCTGCTATGGACTGGAGTTTGTGGGCCAAGCTGGCCTCTTCATCAGCACGCTTCAGCCGGGTTCCATGCCAGACTACATCCTCCCGGAATCGGGGACCGTTTGCTGCCTCCAGCTCAACATCGAGATACTCGAGGCCAAGCATCTTGTTTTCGATGCGTTGAACGACGACCCCTCCCAAAGCTTCGCGAAGGTTCACTCCAGGCGGCCTTCGAAGTCGGGAAGCTCCGCCACTTTGAAGATACAAAGAGATAACGGCTTCAGCCTCTGGGGAGTTGCTGGGCAGTAAGACGGTACCTGCAACATCATCCCCCAACTCCGGCAGCCTCTGAAGGATTCCTTGGACTAAGGGATCTCGCACACTTACCCGGCGCGAGCGGGAAGGTGAGCGTGCATGTTCCGGAGAAGGGCTTTGGAAACGAAACTCTGCATGGTCGGAGGGCTCGTCGGCCACAATTTGGTAGTGAATTGTGTACGCTGGAAGAAAGTGACTCGCATCTTCCACCTCGAACTCAACAACATCCTTTGGACGATCGCTGGCGCCTCCCAGTTTTGACCTGGCCACCTCTGGTCCACAGAACAGCACACACATCGATCTCACATCCAGTACTTTCCCTGGCTCCTCGCTTCGCAACTGGTTCTCAAGGGCTGCTCCGCAGTCTGACACCACGCGAGCTGCAGGAGACCGCCCTGCCAAGCCATGAGAACAAACTCGGTTCAACTCATCAGCATCCTTTGGCGTGAAGAAAACGATTCCAAATTCATTTGCGTTTTCCCCGGTGCCCGTCTTCTGCATGAACTTCCCGTACGTCTCAGGAGTGACCACGCGTTCGATGCGTTGAATCTTGGCCACGGAGCGCGGGACAAGCTCGCAGAAGAGCTGAGCCACGCGCCACTTGTCTGAGGCTCCAGGAGGCTCCATGCCATGCTCCAATGCATGGATCGCTGTGGATGTCCGCTCTTGCAGTGTCGGAGAGAAGTTGCGACCGTCGCGCCCTCTGCGGTCTGAGGATGGGCTGCGCAGCCGCCTCGAGAAAGTGTAGCTTCTGCTGCTTCCTGCGGTGCATTTCAGTTCCGGGGGGGGGGGGGGGGGGNNCGAGGAGTTTGAGTGTTGCATCTTCTCATGATGGCGGCCTCACATGCTTTCTATTCCTCACAGCATGATGAAGCGCTCGCACTCGCTCTCGCAATGAATGCATGTTTTCCGAAGGGAATCCTTCCGGAGAAGATGGCTCGGGATTAGACTCAGAGCTGGCCAGCAAAGATCTCTTCGCTGACGGATGCTTGCGCCCTGCAGAGAAAGTCAAACCGATGCTTTCACTCTCATGTAGTCTTCGACTGCGAAAGGACCAAGTCCTGCATCCGGCGTCTCTCCGGGAAGTCGCGAAAAGCTTCCACTCCGCTGTCCTCACAAGAGCCCAGGTTCGGCTCAAGGATTCCAGTCAAGCTTGCGTGAAAACGGTCGTGTTTTGCCATGCTACAGATTCAAGATACGGAACTGACACTGCCGAGAACACGCAACGCAACTGCTGTAGGTCTACTGCTGTTTTACGATCAGCATAGATGCGACATGCAAGTCAGGGCCCGGGGGGCTGTTCGGAAAGGAGGGGGCACAAGCGCACCATCTAGAATCTATGTCTCGCTTCAGTTCCCTCAACCCCGTAGATCCTCGCATTCCTGATTCCGCTGTTGGTGACTTTGGAATTTGAAGAGACTTGGCTGCGCCCGGCCGCTTCGACGGGCTATGATGGCCTGCGAAGAAGCGGACTCTGAAGCATCCCATCACATCAAAAGGGTAGAACTTGGTATCTTCTGGTGGCCTTGAGTCGGGGAGTCTGGCACGGACTTGCGACTCGAACTTGCAAAGCTCACACTCCTCGGCCGGACAGCGATTGAAACATCGTGTGGGCTCGCGGCACTGATCCCTCATCATGGGCCACAGGCTTGTGATGCGAGCTGGACGGCGAATCCAAAGCACCTGAGGCAGCGTCAGCCGGGTGAGACTTGAGACCCTGCGATGTGCTGCCGGGGTCGTGGCCCGACGGAGATCGGATTGAAGTAGTTCTTGGCCTGGCTGCAGCAGCCGACATGTAAACACTCATCACGTGTGGGGTGCTTCGTGATATAGCCCTCTGTGCCACGCTGCAAAGCTCTGTCAACAAGTCATCATCAACAGGTCACAGTGGATTTATCGGGTCCCTTGCAACATTGGCAAAGAGGCTGGCCGGAAGCAGCGCTGCGACCAGCGAGTTCTGAAACGATTCATAGTCATGGCTCACACTGCCTCTGCCGTTCAGTCGGCGTCGCAACTGACTTTGCGCCACCTGCTGCCATCGTCCCACCTGATTTCTGGAGGGCCTGTTGCCAAGGGTCCGTCCAACATACCCCCTTGCCATACCCCACGCAGCTCCGTCGGTCCACCCAGTGGCCTCCAATCCACCCAAAACTGCCGCTGCACTCCGGCAATCCGAAAAACAAGTGGTGCGCCCTGAATGTTTGTGGAGCGAAGCTCCCACTTCTGTCCACCCTTGCTTCCCGTGATGACTGCCGTGCCGTCGCGAACCGAGATGCTGGCTTTCCCACCGAGCGACTCGGGAATAGTCCAGGAGCCATTGAAAACCGATCCTTCGCACCACTCGGCTGCCGCTGCCGGTTGCAGCGGTTGCGTGGCGATGGCGGTGGAGAGGCATCCCACGACTGCATTACGGCGATTCTGCGCTCCGGCCTTGACAATTTTGCGCCGGAAGCAAGCCCAGGACATGGTCAAGAGGGATGTCATCTGAAGCACCATTGAAAATGTGCTAGTGGATCCTGGACTCTCTGCGGCTTCACTCCTTGGAGCAGCTCTGGAAGCATGAGGTCTCGCGAGGCTCTTTCCCAGAATCCCCTGGCGCACCCCTACAAAGAGGCCACCACTTTGGGCCACAGCCATGGTGTCCGGGCTCCGGGAGCGAAGCTTGAGCCCTCCGCGACGGCAGCATTTAAGGTTGTAAATCTTTGGAGGCGACTCCCCTTCTTCTGGGCCTCTCTCGACCTCTCCGCCGCCCCAGTAGTGTTGAGACCGAAGGTTCAGCACGTAGGACGTAGGATTCCAAAGATGCACTTGATTTTTACGAACTTTCAACATCTCGACAATTCATAAGGTGCCAAAATCTTGCTTTCACTGCAAACCTAGTCCTGTGCTCCAGAGCAAACCCCGAGGTTTCGGGCTATGCAGATGCCACGGCGATGTGCGAATTAATGAAACACGATGAAGAATAAGCAATGTCTTGTGGCATGCCTAAGAAGACGTGGTACGTGCCAAGACCAACTGCAGGCCTCCCGAGAGACTTGGAACGTGAAGTTGGCTTGGGCTCCATCTCCTGGCAGTCCAACAATTTCCGCTGCCGTCGTGCTTGGTTGCACATTTTGAGATTTTGGGGCTCATGTCAGGCTCTGAGAAGGACGAAGCAGCCTCTCCACGCGGCGCCCTGGAAGGAGAGCGACCTCGACTTCAGCGGCACGTCAGCTTCAGCAGCGAATCAGCATCAGGGTAAACGACCTCCTGGAACATCACAACCCGTCGTCTCTTTAATCAATGAAACCCAGAGTTAGTGGATCCTTTGTCACGAGAGACTCAGGATGCCCAAAGATGCCCAAAGTCTGCGGACAGCCAAGGCATCTCTGTGACCCCCCACTGGCACATCGGCCCCAGCGTCGGACAAGCCTCAGCTCACTCCATCCAGAAGCTGAGCCACGCAGTCACGATCAGGACATATCAGAACCACGGATCCAGAATCACGGATGCCTGAATGACCGAGACAGACCCAGCAGTGCTCCGAGGTCAGGACTGCTGCTGCTGCTGCTGCTGCGTGGAGTCCTACAAGGTAGAGACAGGCCCATCTGCAAAGATGCACAGGTCAGAAATTCAGCACGCAGGCTCAGTTTACCATCATCATGCGCCAAGATATGTGAGCAGCCTCTTCGTGGGGCCTTGCTTTCCGGCCTGGACCAAGCACGTGGGACTACCGGAAGTCTCTGCCACATCCCTTGTTACGTAATGGCACCTCGAGCCACGTGCACCTGCCGCCGAGCCGGTGAGAGGCCCTGCCGGGAGGCTCATGCGGTTCTGTCGCTCTTTCATTTGAGACTGGGGCCTGAGTAGAAGTTGGGCTATCCACGAAGCCTCTGCTCCGAAGATCCTGAGTCGTTCACAAGCAGTTTTGCTCTACCGCAGGGAAGCTCCTGCACCTCCGTTGGAGTACTCGGAAGAGCTTCGAAGATTGCGGAGCTTTGCCTGGGCTCCGTTGAGGAAGCATTCATCGAATCGGCTAAGAAGTGACTTTACGACGTGGTGATGAAAGAAATATAGGCTTTGCTAGTCGATGTCGCCGTTTTCAAAACCAGCAAGAACGGAAAATCTCGTGGTATGAATGGAAGACCCGCAAGAATCAATGCGAGCTGCTAGCTTTGTACACACAGTCCCTTCAGGGCACGGTGGTTGCCCATCCGAAAGCGAGCGCCGTGCGCTACAGCGCGTCAAGCCTAGGACCTGTATGCGGTGAAACTAGGTGAGCTTCAGCATCAGTCTCACGCCCGGAGCGTTTGCAGCCTGGGCTTTCGGATCTTGAGCACAGGCATGCACAGGCACGCAGATCCAGAACCCGCAAACCTCCGCATTTGATCAGCATCAGCCAAGGAGCTGTTTCTGAAACCTGAGACACAGCCGCCTTTCTTTTTGAAGTCAAGTGGATTCTTCCTAGTGCTAGCCTGGCTTTCGGCTCCAAGGCTCCGGCTGTGCCTCGGACAGCCAAATGGCATGGAAGCCCAATGGCACCCGTCGCGGCACCGAGTATTCAACCACGGGCGTCGACGAGAAGGTCTTGGCCTTGAGACTGAAACCCCCTACCACATGCACCTAAGACTGATGATCGAAAGACGCAACTGAAGAACGCACATCTCGATGGGCACTTGGTCTCTGGTTCAACGCATGATTGCAAACACTGCTTGCGTACATGACATACGTGGGTACATGCATACTTACTTGGTACGTACCCACAGACATACAGACACACACACACACGCGCGCGCGCGCGTGCACATAAGAGTATCCAGCACGACAACACCAATATAGGGGGCCTCAATAATCAGAATAGAGTTTTGAGGTATATTATCCAAAACAGTATGAGCAATTATTAAGGCCCCGATATTATTACTATATCCCACGCCAACAGAAGGACCGGCGCTTCTTCGGAGCTGGGTTGCATCGTAGACCGCGAAGGTCGACTCCTGGGTCTTCTCGTTGAAAAGCAAAGCCACCATGTAGCCATCATCCTGTTCTTTCTAGGTTCCCCAGTAGCCCCTAAATAATAAGGGTACCCTTTTTCCTATGCTTTGGTTCTTTGCTAAAGGCAGAGCAGAACAAGAACCACGGCCACCAGCAGGAACGATCAGGAATAGCGGCGATTGTTGCGAATAGGAATTCAAAACAGCCATCAGCCCCTCTATGCACAAGATATTGGCACAAACATGTTCGGCTCCGGTGCTGCAAACCGAATTAAAGGTGTTGGAAGCCCGCCCCTGACGAATGCTGCCAATCTGGGTGCCTCAAAAGTCGGAGCAGGGATTTAGTGTTAGGGTACATTACAGAATCTATGTTAAGTATCCCTAAGGAAATATACCACTAATTACTTAGGCCTTGTTTACCATCAGTCGTACTGTTGATAATTAGCTCGTCGAGGGTCTGGTTGTTTGAGGGATTGTTTGGAACATCTCGGAACTGGACTGACGGCAGCTTGTGCTGTGTACCTACCGTTTGGGGCTCATGATCCAAGCTTGTTGCACAACAATGAAACGTTGTCGGCCGGGAACGACGTTCATGTCGGGGGAGGGTGCATTCCAGACGAGCGGAAACTATTAAAGACAGAGACTGCAGGAGTAATCCCGGAATATTGCCCAACTTATACAGAAGACGAGAGAGACCACAGAGTATATTTGCAAGATGCGCGCGCCTCCTCGCCCGTACCGTTGCGAGGTGCAAAAATGGGCTCGCCTCCGACAACATCATCAGGATATCGAATCACCTGAACTGTCTCGACTCGTGACTGTGTTGTGCATGCCCCCGTGCCGTGGAACAATGCTGACGCCAGTTCCGAGGAGTGGCTTCAGACAGGCTCAAGTGCTCCAAGCCAGGAATTTTACAGCTTTTCCCCGCCATCTCGAGGCTGTCCATGCAACGCCAAGAGCCCCTGATCAAACCTGTCCATACCTCTAAGACGAAACGTTCATACTACCAGCAGCTACCAAGCCACGCCGTCCAGCTTGCATTCTTCGAAGTCCCACTTCAGGATTCCTCGGAAGTTGAAGTCGCCTCAGCTCCAAAAACTTCTGGCTTTCAGTGCCTCCAACCTCCAACGAAAACTAGCCGAGCATCATCCAGGAATCTGCAGCGCGGAGTAACCATGTCGCACCTATGCCAACTCGCTGATCTTGGCAAGTTGTCGAGGGTTTCATGCATCAAGATTCGCAGCCATGCACTGCACACAAAGACTATGCAGGGTGGCAGGCCCGCTTGCCAATGCGATCGTCTCTAATGCGAGGGAACTCTGTCATGTGCTCGTCCCCTCCCGTCACCTTCTCTATCTGGACCTTGCGCAGAACACAAAGGTTTGCTTGGGCGTTGAACATCCAGCAAAAGGGCGTCTGTTAGCACAGTATCCGGCAAGTTGCATTTTTGGAGACAATATCGATAACAACTCGATGCATGCGTCCAGGCCCAAGCCCTCCCAAGATTCCATCAACGGCACCCTCCTGTAGCGGGAGACAAGTCTCTTGCAAACTTCAAAGAGCTTCTGCCCAAAGCGAAGTACTCGGATCCTCGTAGAACTCAACCGGAGACCACAGAATGATTCTGCCGTTCTCATCATATGCATAGCAGGTATGCACAATCCTCAGAATCGCAAGGTAGGGTCTCAGGGTCTTAGGGTCGACCTCTAGTTGTGTCTAAATGAGACCAGGCATCTCGGCAGGCTCTTTCGCCTCAACCCATACAAATTTCTCCTGAGATGCCAGTCTGCGGGAGCTCGATCTTGCGGAAAACCAGTCTACTTCTTTCCACATGTGCCAGAGCAATGCGGTACTGCCCTACCCTCGAAGAGGAGCCAACTGCTCATGTGCTTGGCAGGGCCGGGTATCTGCAGACAGCTTTTCGTTCCGCGGATGGATGCCAAAGCGTAGGTTCCTGGCCTGACAGGGAGTTTCAGCTGCCTGAGCCCCACCTTTCCTTCTCGGCTGCTGCCATTTCGGTTCCCGAGGCTCTTTGCGGATGCCAGCCCGAATTACAAGCTCGCATTTGGACGAGTCCTCACTGCATGCCTTTTTGCGACTAGAAACAACGTTCGAAGGCTAGCCCCTTTCTTTTCACAGCCTACATGCACCGGACCTCTGCCTACCTTTTGCAGGTGATGTTTCACAAGAGCGAACAAGCTTGACCCCCGAACCCTTGAACCTGTCCTTGCCTGGTCGAAGTTCCAGAGCGGCTGCCCTTTTACAACTCCCTCTGGCGTGAAGCGGGTGGATCCATCGACAAGAACCATGTAGTTCTCCGTGATGAACATGTCATGGTGGAATCCTGGCACCTTCAACTCCACATCCAATCGGTCCACCAGCCTACCTTGTGAATCCATAGGCAGGACGGGCTCTACGCTGGGACTCTGACCGCACATATGCAGACACAAAACACAGACTGGAACAGCAACCCTCCAAGCAAACGGTCGGGCTGCCGTTGAACATGCGGCCTGCGTAGAAGTGGTTTTCAGCAAGCTTTCGCCCATGAAAGAAAGTCTCTCCGGTCCGCAGGTCGAATTTCGGGTGGGCCTTGGCAAAGCCGCAAGATGCAGCCGAAGCAGGAGAGGATGCTCACTGAAGAACACCTGCCTCAAGCTTGGCCCATGCAACGACCGGGAGTCAGAGACTGCAAACTCTGGTCTTTGACATATCCAAGCCACAGAAATGGATTCTCGAAGGGTTCCCCCCAAGGAGTCGAAGCCCAGACTTCGTGGAACACCGGCCTCATGTCAGAGAGACATGTCGGATCATGTCGGCAAGGAAAGCTTCCAGTCACCGGCCTCATCTAATGCGAATTGGAATGGTGCACCGCCCTCGTTCAGTGCCCAAAGCTTTCCTTCCGGAGTGTATCCTGCATCGACTCCAAGGGCGACTACGGGGACTAAAGGCCGAAGAACTGCAAGTAGACATATGATAAAAGTAAAGAGCGCAAGCTCGAAAAACCAGCAACGCCCAGAGTTCAAGTGAGGGATCCTAACGCAGCTTCGGGCGGCTCCCGCATCTTGCGCCGCCAGACTGCCCTGATACTTCACTGTGCAAAGCTGCAAATCAAATCTGAGTGCAATGCGACCGACACGCGTGCAAACCTATTGCACACAGACACCGAGTCGCACACTCTCGCAACAACAACAACAACAACGACGACGACGACGACGACGACAACAGCAACAACAACAACAACACCAGCAGCAGCAGCAGCAGCAGCAACAACAAGAAGAACAAGAACAAGAAGAAGAAGAAGAAGGACTCTGAGGGATCTCTTTCTTTGCCCCTCCATTCCCTACACACCTAGCAGCACACTGCTAACACCACTGACTGGGTGAACAAGTAAACAGGCCAGACTGCGAAATGGACAGGGTCAGGTTCTACAGGTGGTCCCGATCGCAGTCCTATGGCCGTATTGGCCGTCGAGGCGTCGAAATTGGGCTGCAGATTGGTGAGCTTCGTCTTTTTCGGGACCTCGGTCGATTGTCTAAACTGGCTTTCTGCAAGCAGCTCTCCCTCTTGCAAGCGAGCCACGGTTGCCAAGATTTTGATGAGGCCAGCAAAGCCATGGAATTCTCCGATCCGTGTAAACCATTCCTTGCCGTATTCCTTCTCGAAGAGGTATCGAGGCGTCTCCATGAACTTGCAGCAGTAGGATGCCTGTGCTGTTACTATATTACTATATAGCATTATACTATACCTACTATAGTATAATCTCTTAACGGCTCAAAAGGAACATCACTTCCAGCCTTGCCCTCGGAGAGGCGAACCTGTTGCACGCACTAGGAAGCTGTGCCTTACCAAGGTAGAAAGCTCCTCATGTTCTCTTAGCACCCTTGTTGAGCCAAGCTTCCGAGTGAACCATTCCGTCCTCGGACGTGGACAAGCGAAGGGAACCCCCGTTCGAGGTGACTCTGTCCCTACCAGGCACTGCTGTGCTCGTTTTTGGGAAGGAAGAGTCCTTTAAAAGGGGCTGCCTCGTGGGGCTCCCTTCTTCACAGCCGGTTGAGGTAGCAGATTATGGAATAACGGAATCTTACGGCACAGGGCAAGCTTACCAAGTGCAAATCCACAAGATGGTGTTGTCCGTCTTATGGGCGGTCGGATTTGGTGTTGTCCATTGCACAACTCTACAGAACTCCGCTAGCGTTTGAAGTCTGGCCAACGTGCCCCTCCGCTGTTGATTCGCATTAAACCCAGCTCAAGCTGGTCGGTCGACCCTAATAGAGCGCCTGGGGCCCGCATATTTACTGTATTTTCGCATGTTTTATAAGAAAAATCACTGCTGAAATAGAAGGGTGGTGCGACACAAGCAGGCGCACTCACATGCAAACCAATTCGTATTTAATCGGTTTTCGTCATTCCATATGGTCTCAGCATAACGCCACATATGATAGATCAGAGCCATGCTTTTTGCATGTATATGCATTGTTTCTCATTTAACTACAGTATGTAAGTTTTAATCGTATTGCTTCTGAAACTTGCAAGTCAACATGTATGTAACACTTATGCAAATCATCCCTATCGTCTAGGCGAACTAGATTTGCAGCTTGTTATTACTACTACGGTTCGGAACCAACTTGGCATCTTAACTTTGAACTTGGATGTTGTGGGAGTGCATGCTTATCATACAAGCTACATTACCACACGCATCTCTTCATAGCTTCTACAAGACAGCTTGTGGCGGGGACAGTGGTATCGACTGCTTGTTTTACGAAGGAAGAGTGTCTCTACGTGTCATGGTTTTGCTCATAAAGCTCCTGTATCATATCACTGCTTAAACTCAAGTATGAATCCTACTGTCCATTGTCAATCCCCACAGCATGTGTCTTCCAGAGGAATTTGGGGTCTCATAGAGACATATTCTGACGAGCCCCTCATGAATAGAAACACCGGGTAGCTAGGACCATTGCAGATAGTCTCCTAACACAGTAATCGGTGTCTGTGCATGTCCCATCTACCTAAGACCTTGTCACGCATATACTAAATGTAACCTTTTCATATATATATATATATATATAAGTTATATATATATATATTGGTTTAGAGATTTGGAGTATGTACTGGACAAGCTCCCCCCTCCCTATGCACACACTCTGACATTAAGATGCTTTGCTGTCTTGAAGACCCTTTTGAGCTTGAGTTTCTACTGACCGCTCTGCAACAGTGCGTCATGCATCCAAATCTGCACGCCCGTGGCCTTCGATGGGGTTCCCTTTAGCTTGAATAGTGACGAAGAAGTACTCTTTCGTAAAGACATTGGTAGATGTTCGCAGCATATGTGTAGAAACCCATTTTATGCCCTCAATGGGAGCTTTAGAGTCCACAGGATTAATTTTGCTGATTCCTAGGGCTTCTAAAGCAACTTTGACACGTCGCGAACAAAAGTCTGTATCTACATGCATTCGACTTGTATAGACAAATCCGATAGGAGACCGTGGTCTAGAACTAAAGGTTTTCCCTCTAAAACCTGTCATTTTCAATTATGTTGCCACAAGTATCGTACTTTCACTTTTGCATTGTATGCCTATATTAATATGACTAGGACAACATCAACCATGACCAAACCTCTTATAAGACAGACGGAGGGCGAGCTCACTGCCTGCCAACATGCTGTATAAGTCCTGGTCCCTATACTGCACACATGGATGGATGTATACCGCAACATTAACACCTTGCACTTGATGCATGTCTCTCCCAACCTTGTTTCCATATTTCTCGCTGCCTCCCTGTATGTAGTGCGAAGCATACGCACAAATAACGTCATGACAGCAACACCACACTCGTTCATGTTTGTGGCTTTCTGCCCGTATATATAGTACAGATACCTTGTGGAAGCTTGTTTATCACCTTTTATTAGTTACGATTCTCTGCCATCAGTGTTGGAACGGACATGCCACCGCTTCTACCTTAAATGTATGTTGGATGGAAAACTTGCACATATAACATGTTTGGGACTTGCTTCGCAAGTGGTACAGCAGTGCTTCGGAAAGTCTAGATTTGTAGCATGACATTCAAGACCTGAGTATGAACATCATTAGATATATCGGTTTTGCTGGTTTCATTCAACTAACACCATTTGATTTTGGCATGCATGATGACAATGTTGGATTGCGAACTTGCCAATGTGATGTGTGATAACGCCGCGTTCGGAATGCGATGCACTGTGAATATGCTACCGCGATGAAACCAAATTGTGTCGTTGCCGGGCTGACTTCACGTAGACAATGGTGGGTCAAACTTAAGGTCTATAGTTTCGAACTAAGCTAGATCTCTCTATCATATGTCATATTCAAAACTTAGATGAACCTGGATCTAGATGAGTATATAAATTGCCGGGAATTCGCATGTCAGCCGCTAGGGGAGTGCACACGTGGGAGCGAAAGTAAGCTCAGAGTGGCCGAGGGCCCCCGAAGCTTGTGGCATCCAGACCTTCCCTGGAGGCCTGGAGGGCTGGGGAGGGGGGGGGGGGAGGGAATAATAAAAAAGCAAGAAATGGAATAAATAAAACAAACAAAATGATGCCATTGTTTGCTTTTCAATTGCTTTTTCTGATAGCGTTTTGTCGTGTTGTATCATATTTTGTGAGGATCTATGATGACCTAGTTGTGTACATATTACACCGTTCGTGGTACGGAAGAAGTCTGAAATCATTCCAAAACGGAAATTTGTGCGACAATCCACAGAACATTGCAAAAACTTGTGTGCGAAAAACAGGGACCCCACAGCGTTCCTTTCTGAAATTTGCGCGGAAGCCATCAGGCAGATACTGCAGGGAATACTGCGAGTGTTAAACACCAAATCCATCTGCTCTGGCAGCCGAAAACAAGCTACTTGCTGCTGGAGGAGAGTTTTCTCATTTAAACCAAAGGGGCCACAACCGCAGGAGCAGCAGCGCAGCAGCAGCAACCGCAACGGCAACGGCAGCAGGAACAGGAGGAGCTCCAATCGTGGCAGCATTACCATTATCGTCACGATCATGACCATGGGAACTAAAATAATTACCACAATTACCGATGGTCAGCATCATTGCCATCATCGTTTTCGATCTGCATCATGGCCACCTCGCCATCATCGTCATCGTCGAAGCGACAACAGCAGCGGGAGGAGCAGAAGTAGCAGCAGCAAGAGCAAGGGCTTGCAGGACTACGGCAACGACGCCGCATCTGAAGAAACAAGAAGAAAAACCACAACGGCAACGACAGCAACAACAGTAGCAACAGTGAAACCTGCTAAGTTGTGGCGGATCTGCAGGAATGTGAGGTCACGGCGTACAAGCATGGCCCGAAAGGAAGCTGAGACTGAGGACTGGGCTCCATCGAAGGCATGTGTGCGCTTCTTCGGCGGCCAGTACTGCGCATTCGGACCAACCCGCATGTATGCGCCGACCAGATCCTTACATGAAACTTGCATGGCTCTGGGATGGTTCTGCTGCCATGCCCTGACTTCTGGCGCTTTCGTACACTGTTTTCGATTAGTTAAGTAGTATAAGTCTATTTCTGAATAGATAGTACTAAATAAATAATACGAACCTCACAGGTCATCCTCCAAAGTTTTTAACCCCCAAGGCAGCAAGGCATCTGGAGGTGGACTTCCTGACTTTACTGTCAGTGAAAGGGGCTCCGACTCCCCAACGGGAACCAGCGCGCCTCCTAGCCTTAGATTCCACATAATTAACAGGCTCACACAGGTGTAGAATGGTAATATATGGCACTGCATTCTAAAACGACATCTGGGCGTGACCTCGCTTCTTTTCTGAACGCAATGCCAAGGCGCGAGGTCGCCCAACCCAAAGAACTTGGCACATCTTGGAAAATGTCGAGAACTCCATCAAAGCAGGAGGTGAGCGCCCCTGATCAACAAGCAAACTGGCCTTTATACTCACCTTACATGTTCTTTGCTTTCACGCGCTACACTTGGCTGCGACTGGCATCAGCTACATGCAGCCATCGAGCGTCGTGCGGCAAGCATAGCTCGCCACCCGCTTTCCGTGCTACTTGACCCTCAAAGAAACTTGAGCATCTTCTTGGACTGCCAGCAGACGGATTCACAGCACACAACAATTGCACACACACTCACACACGTAATCTCTCTTTGTGACTGGTTGAGGCTAGCACAAACTGTCTGAAAGCCTGTCAGTGTTTATTGAGCTGGAGATGTCTGGCATCGCTCTGCCTCCCGGGGCTGAGGCTGTCGGTTGCATCTGATGTGCCCAAGCTCATGTCACGCATGTCTACACAGAGTCCACACTGTCGACAGAGTCTACACTCTGAGACTGCTTTCTTACTCGCCTGTTCGCCTGTCGCGCTTCTGCTGCTGTGCTGCTATGCCTGGTGTCACGGGCTCAGGTCCCGGCCTGGGATGGGCAGTGTTGCCTTCGATCAGGTCACGGCTCGACTCACTTGCGGACCATCCAGAAGGCAGCAGACTCGTGATTTGCAGCAGCGCGGGCACTCGCTTTGCCTGGCAGCTTGAGTCACCAACGCTGGAACCCAAACCTGGCCGGGAAGAGATGGAAACGTCTCCAAGCGAAGGGGCTCAGTCACTGACTTACGGAGCTTGTGCCAGTTCCAACGGCGAGCAAGTCTGGATGTGGTGCTGTGTTTGGAAACTCGTGGCAGCCCTGGCAAGTGTAAGCAATGCAAATGGCTATGTTGTTGGTTCTGCCACGGTCTGTACAAGTCACAGCCATTGGCTCTTGCCTGACGTCTCGCTGCCAGTCCTCACGGCGACTGGACGGCACTGGCACGACCTTCCTATGAACATTGCACTACAAGTACCCAGCTTGCTTCCAAGAAGTCAGTCCTGCTACTGCGAGGAACGCCACCCGGCAGTGTGAGAGGGACGTCATCCTCGCCACTCGATTCTGCTCTGCAGTCACATCAATCTTGCGTGGATGGATATCGTCAATTCCAATGAGACAGCTTGTCTTATCAATGAACCAATCCAGAATTTCACTGAATAGTCACTGACTGCCTCTGCCACTTCTGGCGCCAGCAGCTTTTCGGACCGAGAAAAGAACCTTACAGCCCCAGTCATGTGTTCGAGAAGTACAAGCTTCTGCCAGTGTGACAGCACCGTGTCTGTTTGCTTCGGCAAGATCTTAGGGCTGCCCCAACGAAGCCCAAGTCTCAGCGTGTCTAAGCAAGCAACCGGCGAGCCACATCTTCCACAGTGTGCTGCAGTACCTTCTGCAATGCGTCCGCCTGCACAACTTCGCTGCACTATATGCTTGCGCTCAGCCCTTCTCGGCTGGCACCCGCCTTGTCTTTAGCCCGGCACGAGGTCGGACTTGACGGACTTGGTGGACTTCCTTGCGCAAGCAGGTGCAGATGTCTCATCAACTATGCGCTCGTAAGTGTGCGGCCTTCTTGCGGGCTCAGCGCGCCAGTAAGCGGCTTTCGGATATCACAACGCCTGCAACTCTGCCTACCAATACTAGCTCATTCTGTCCTGTCGCTACGTTCATCCGGCCTGGAAGAGGTGAGGATCACCGGTGCCGGGTTTGGAATCTGCCGCGTCTCCTACCGAGAGGCTGTGGCTAGATCTGCAGACTATGTTCATATCAGACAGTACTTGGATCCAAACGTGCATCGGCCAAAACACGGATGTGACAGCCTTGGAAGGCTGCGGAACCTCCCGCAGCGAAGTCCAGTCTTGGCACGCACAGGTCTCGGCAAATCGATGCCTGACTGTACGCTGCCCCTCAAGACGAGGACACTGCCCAAAACCCTCCGCGAACGGTGGGGGGTGCTGCCGTCTGCATAGCCTGGCAGGGTTGGGGAGCTCATGTATAGAATTTTGAAGCATGCAGACAAACAGCCTGAGCACGCGATGACTACGATCCTTCTGTTCTGGCTGCGTTCAATATCGCTGGCGAGACCCGCCCTGCTACTGACCGGCACCATGGCTAAGGACGCCAGACTTCCGCCTGGCTCTTCTTCAGGAGCAGAGGATGCTGCGAACAGCACAAACCCGAACATGCGCAAAAGCGCTGCCTTCAGGCGACTTGGGGACCGCAAGGGCTCCTGGTGGCTGGCTGAAGGAAGTCCGCACATGCGATTCAGTGGTTCATGCACGACCCGATAGCCCTCCAAGTTTGCCAGCGGCGATTGCATTGAGTAAGACGGAGCTCCTCTAGCATTTTTCTTCCACGCTAGCGCAAGCATACATCGTGTCCCTTGAGCACGGGATCTCGAGACAGATGCCAGGCAAAACTACAACGTTATAACTGATTATACTCAAACTCGTCTCAGAAAATTGCCTGGCAGGATGTGCCCTCAGTGGACACTGTAGCCGGTTTTTTTGAGGTTTGGGATTTTTTTTTTGGGGGGGGGGGGNNGGTTGAGGGAATTCTGCGGAGGATCCCAGTCTCGAGATACAGAGCCCGAAAGGCTCCAATCGTCTCCAAGCCAGTGGCAGTGCAACTGCTACGCTGCTAAGGGCAATAAGCCGGGCTTGAACTGAATAGAACGTGGCTCAAACCCTGAATCTGCAAAATTAGTTGTCCTGAGTCCTGAGTACAGTGACTGAAGTTGAAATTCCATACGTCAGATTGGCTTTTGACACGCCGTTCCGCTACGCTCGAGCCACGGCAGTCGAGTTAGTTGCGCTTCTGCAGCCTCCACTCTGCGAAAGCTGTTCCACAAGGGTAACAGCCCTGCCGAATTGACTTAAGAATCATTGATCCGTTGGTGAACCGATTCCACGAACATGGAACCCAGGCATTGGCACTTTTCTGCTACAAGGCGTAGTGGCAGGCAGCTGGCATCCTCAAACGATTCTGGTAGTTACACACTAAATGACACCTGCGGAATATGCGCTGCCACAACGCCGGAGCATCTGCTGCTGCCCCGGTTGCGGGGTTACGGAAGGCACTCCTGCAGACATAAGAGAATCGTCAACGTACAGCGCTTCTGAGGCTCGGAGCGAAGTTGCTAGACGGCATCAGAAAACAATATCAGAGCCACCGAGCAGTGCGCGTCGACAAGTGAAGAAAAAACGGTGTGCTCAGCACTGCTCTCTCGAGAACTCAACAGAAGCAGTCACATTCTGACTCCGGCCAGGCCAGTCTGTTGCACAAGGAAAGGAATCCACACTCTACCGGCTTCTTGCTCGGCCGTGGTAGAGTGCGCTTTGCGAGAGCAGCGATCCCTTACAACTTCGGAGGATCAGATGTGCTGATTAAGGGCCGCGCTCGACCCCACGAAAGCTACAGACTCGAGAGGGCCAATGAAGCCCAGTGCAAGCGCTTCGGTCATTCCTCAATGAACCCGAAACGTATGGGCCCATCTCGAGACTAAGCGGCTCAGCGTCTCGTCCAAAACCTCCTGAGTCCAGTTCTGAAGGCTTGAAGCAAAGGGATGCCAGGGGAAGCCTTATACCTGACCTGCTATGGCAGCCATGTTTGCAGGATGGGCGCCTCATCCTTCCTTGGCGCTTGCCTGGAACCGCTGGAAGTGCTGCGCTGCTTCGGCTGATGGCCAGTTCGTCCGAGCCCTTGCGTCTTCAGGGGTTATTACAAGCAATACGACAACGGCAACCCCTCGCGCGAAATCACCGTAAGCGGCACAAGCCAAGATGCTCGAACTCTTCCAGGGAAATACGTAAAGGTGGTCTCCTGGACAGCACGGTGCAGCATTCCATGCTGCCCGACTTCTGCCACCACTGCCCGAACCATGCTTCAAAAAGTGAGGCCGGCACGGTGTGTTGTCCAGCAACACCAAGCTTTTGTAGCGCGGGTTCCCCTGCCTCATCCTTACACGAACTCCAAGTAAGTTCGGCGGCTTTCAGCAAAGGTGGCGCGAAAGTCTCAGCTCTAGCTTGGCCCAATGCTGTTCGTCCCAGTGCTTTGCAAAGTCCAATGTCGCGGACGAGCTACTCGCATATAACCTGGCGCAGCGAGCATATTGAAAGCCACAAAGGCTTACAAAGTGGCGCAGACATTGCGCTAGTGTCGGACGATGCTCGGTACACCTAGAGCCAACAGTGACAACGGCAAGAAGAAAAAGCAGTGGTGGTGGTGGTGGTGGTGGTAGGTAGTAGGTAGCAGGTAGCAGGTAGCAGATAGCAGGTAGCAGGTAGCAGGTAGCAGGTAGCAGGTAGTAGGTAGGGTAGTAGGTAGTAGGTAGTAGGTA
>CAJNJA010018908.1:0-10897 GCA_905231915.1 Symbiodinium necroappetens | reverse complement strand
GTAGGTAGTAGTAGTAGTCGTCGTCGTCGTAGTACCGGCAGCAGCAGTAGTAGCAGTAGTAGCGCAGTAGCAGCAGCAGTAGCATTAGCAGTATTAGGAGTAGTACGAGTAGGAATGGTCTTCTTTGTCGTAGTAGTCGTAGGTCGTAGACGCAATAGCAGCAGCAATTAGTAGTAACAGCAGCAGTAAATGCATCCAAGGTGCGAGGTACAAAGAACTCGCTTTGACTCTACTGACCGGTGCTGCCCTCGCGATTGCGTCGCCACTTCTGGCACCCAAAGGCACAGCGCGTGCATCTCGAAGTCCGCACCTTCCCAAGCCGCATGGACAGATGAAAATTCTTAGCTTCAGGCTTTAGGCTTCACAAACTGCTAGTGCTTCCCAAGGCCTTCCAGCAATGCAAGCATTTTCCGCACCTCGGCGCTTTTGCCAAACGTTAAGCGAGGAAGGATTCCTTTCCACCAGGGGCTTGGCCCGATCTGGCTTCTGACAGGCATCGCAGATCTTTACGTTCTGACCTCGAGCTGCCATCTGCACATGTAGACAGGCAGATGTTGTGGAGCCTCTTGAGGGATTAGTTTCGCATAAGCTGAGCAAGCCGCGATTCCGGACAGCTATTTCGAATATCTCTTCTTTCAGCCTCTCGACGTGCCTCGGAGTTTTTAGCTGGTCTCGGAAATCGAGCACCGATTCCGATGCGGGAACGCTCTGCCTTGCAAGCAGGTTGCTTGGTGGCCTTCAGCTTAGTCCAGGCATCTGCATGGATAACTTCGTTCTCAATGCCGTGCTGTAGCACCTGCTGGAAGCCTGTGTGCGCATCGCGAACGTGGCTTCCATCAATGCAAACCTCGGGTGGCGAGCTTCTGCGGCGGCTCCACTTGTGCTAGGCATGTCGGGACTTGGCGGCGTGTGGTTTATGAAAAGTCCAAGACACGGCATTGCCTGATCGCCCGAAGAACTCGACTTCGAAATCGTCACTGATAGATGTCTTGCCAGCGGCTGGAGGTCCAAAGAGCCATAGAGCCTAAGAATGGACAGCCTCTGCAAGTCCGTCAAATCGACTTTAGACCGCCGTCTACTCAGGCCTTGCGAGTACATGCAGCATCAGCCGGCTTCTCGACATGCTAGTCTCAAAGCAATGTTGCTGCCTTTTGCCTCGTGATTTGCAGGACAAGAACCCTACCTGAGAAACAAAACCCTAAACCCTATATCTAAATCCGTTTGCTAAGGTCTGTCGGAGCACTATCGGAGATCGTCCTTCCGGTAGTCGCTCAGCCTGGTTCAGGCCGACCGACTCGAAAATTCGATGCCGCCTCAGCTGCTTCTTAGTGCAACTGCTGTCGATATTACACACATACAGTCTTACAGAGAATGTGCATGTGTACACATGCGCAGTCATGTGTATAGATCTTTCGCAACTCGCAGACCCTCCTTCTCTGCAGCAACCTCATTCTCTCATTGTCTGCCTGTCTCACTCTCATCCCCCAGGCAGTCTTGGATGAGTCTTCAAGTTAGGAAAACGTCATAGATTCCAAAAGCAGTTGCAGAGAACGGTAGAAGAGTTCGAGCACGCGGGAGGGGCACCCAGATCCAACCTTCCTCACCCGAAAAACGAAATGCAACGAAAGGTTCATCAACTTCTCTTCGAAGACGTGGAGCTCTGCTCAACTTGTAGAACCATCTCAGAAACCAATTGAGATAAGTAGGAAAGTAGAGGCAACTGACCGCAAATACTTCAAGCCACCACAGAAAACCAGAGTTCACCGGGAAAATGGCAGTGACATGCAGTGAGTGTCAGCTTTAGTTACATAGACAGCAAAAGTAAGAGAAGCAAGCATAAATGTTGATTCACAAGTTGCAAAGCATGATTTTGGCCTAAATTGGACGCACTGATTTTTCTAGCAACTACTAGTGGCCGACTGACTACGTGCACGAGAATCAGGCAATCGTAAAACTAGGGTTCAAAATTCTGCTCTTGCTTCCTTCTGTCGGACGGCTGCGTCCACTCTATTTGACGCCATGCTGTTCGACGTGATGTATCAGCCAGGATACTCCTCCTCCGTGAATGGCTGTGTTAGCTGCTCTTCCAAGTCCTGTGGTATCTGACCTGTCAGGCAACACTTGAAGGCATGAAAGCGGCACAAACGAGCCGCACCTCGCACGACATGGGAGCGCATTCGCTTGGATCCTTGATTCCCACTTGGCGAATCCTCGTCTGCAGGCCGATTGCGGTCTGCACTCCCCGGTGCCATTTGCACGTGCAGGCTTCCCATACCAGGGTTGGGCTGTCAAGCAGCGCGAGCTTAGTGTTGTATGTGTGATATGTGTGTACATGGACATGAAGCACAACAACATAAGCTTCTTTTGTCACTGGTACACAGCAGCCCAACCCCGGCGAGGTTACGCCAGCGGCTAGCACAACAGCAAGTGATATCTACTGGCGGTCACTAGCTAGAGCTTCAAGAAAGGTGTCTTCTGCCTGAACAACAGAGGCGAAAACACACAGCATGGCTTAGGGTTTTTTCAGATCTCCACAGGAACCCTTCCGAAGAGTTTCCCTCAAGAGATCAGAGCCAAGATGCGGCAGTGAAAATCTCGTACTCATGAACAAACAGCTGTCTCGCTCGACTGCAAGGCCACAAGACTCATGCTCCGAAGCATGTGACCTGTAACTGCATGGATGGTGATCTGATGTGGCAAATGCATCCAGGAAGTCTTGAAGTCACAAGAGGGGATCAAGACGCTATGGTACAATGCCGCTTCCAGTGTTAAAGTGGTTTATCTCCGAGTGAGACTACGAGCAGCATGCAAAAACCTGAGGTTCGCACCGACTCCGATTGGGCTGTGAACCTGTGAACACTGAATCACGGCTGCTTGTATCTATACGGCATTTTGTCACAGAAAAGGCCTACGCATGCGCATGTCAGCTAAAACATCACTTCAGCAGCTGGTACCTGCTTGCGTGCGGTGACGTTGCCGGCAAATTACTCGGCGGATGCACACATGATGATCTACACTACACGCTTTACATGCGTTGATCTCATAAATCTGGACTTACGGATTTCTTGAAACTGCTGAAACAAGACCCATGGAAGTACCAGTTGGAATTCCTAGGCGTGGGTTAGAAAGACACCCGTCCACAATCATAGCCAGACATGGTCTCCGCATTCCGATGAAGTTTCGAGCAATTGGCCATTGGACACGTAAGAACCTTTGGCAAACGGGCATGTCCAGAATATTGCTGACTGCTCGCTTCAAGCAGAGCCCAGTTCCTAGGCAAACTCAGCTTTCGCCCGCTCTTCCTCGGCATCGAGTGCTGAGGCAGATCTTCTGCCCAACTCTCGGCGCAGTCGGCACATCCTTTTCGGCGGCCTACACAATAGCCTAGCCGTCGGCGTCGGCGGCTGCGATCAGATGTGAAAGTGAAGCGTCTCGACGTCCCATCTGAAAGGCTTCTGATCCTCCGGAGTTGCAGCCAAAACAGCTCAGGGAACTGTGATACTCTGTGCCAGCAGTGGACTGCATGGACTAGTGTGGGAATGGCCTTGCCCTTTGGCGAATCTGCCCCCGAGGGCATGCGAGCGGCCTTTGATGGGAGAAGCAAAGGCCGTGAGCTTGGTGTCCCGACACTTTTCGCAATCAGTCAAGAGTCAAGTCTAGACGTCTGTGAGCATTATGTGGGAAAAGGAATGCGAAGTTTCACGGCCGAGACCAAGGCCTCATCTTCCAGTCGTCGGCTGTAATCCACGTCTGTCCAGTACGTGACATAGGTTTAGGGTACAAACTCCCTCATCACAAGGCGACCTTCTTCACTGAAGTGACGAAAAGATATTGCAAAACCTACATGGGAGCACTGCCGCTCACGACTCCAAGATCTTCTCCTCAGCATTCCCCGACATACTGGACCATGGAGCCCCGATGCATCCCTCATCTCAAAGCCATTGCACGTTCCAATAGCGCAAGCTTTAAACTCGCTAAAGATTAGGATTTCTCAAGGTCTTGCATGGACCTTCTTCGGTCGGAAGCGGTTCAAAGGGCTGCGGCCTGAACTGCAAGAGGGGTATGTAACAATTTTAACTTAAACATAGAAGCTACGAACCTTCCGCCCTAGCGGTATCTAGCGGTAAGCTGATGGAGGTAGGCCTCCTAAGGTGCAACTCCGCACCTGACAGGGATTTCCTGAAGACGTGCAGGTCAGGGACATCGAAGGCCACCGGACCCCAGCCTCCGACAACAAAAACTCTTAGAAGCTCAAGGCAAAGCAAGGCAAAGCACATTTCAGCTGCACTTGCTGATGCTGGGGACTCGTGCTTCCTGTGTTGTCGGCTTTGTCGGATGCCTGGGGACAAAGCAGAGTGTCATGGTTCTGAAATGCCACCGTGTCAGGGTGCTCCGAAAACAGGTTTGACAGTATGACATAATTAGCCTGCTTCTTCTGATAGCACAACCACGAAGCACTAAGCTCTTGCGACTCTTGCTCCTATCGTTGAGTGGCGCTAGGCTCAGGGCCCAAACACGCAGCTCAAGTCGATCACCCAACAAAGAGTGCCTCGCCACGCAGTCCGCATGGTTCTGCATGTAACTACATCACGAGGACAAGCAAAACTGCGCAAAACTTTCCCAATCGCTGCAAATAAATGCACCAATGTCACGGCGTTTCGGTGTTAGGGCATCCAGCACGTTCCAAACACGGCACTCGAAGATGCACTTAGGGCGCCGCTGCATGAGGTCAATCTGAACGGTGTGAGCCTCACCTCCTTCTATTTCTCCCAGTTCTCGGTGGAGAAGTGGCAGCGGGATAAGCTACACTGATACACCGTTGGCCGAAGCACCTAGAAGCGTCTGCAATCCCGAGCGCCAGACCCACCGTGCTGGTCGGCGTGGATTTCTGCAGGCAGGTGAATCAAGAAAGTTTCCCAAGGAGATGCGTCGAGTCGAGACTGCCTCTGAAACTTCTGCTGTCATGCCGCTTGCCAGTCCGAGGACGCCTCAGCCAAGGGAGATTACAATTACTACGAGCACAAACTTCGTGAAGTGAAGCGCCGTCGAATGCCGGGCTGTCTGCGGACAAGAGCTTTGGCCCGCTCGTCGGTGGCAAACTGGTGAGCAGAGACAAAGAGCGAGAGTCAGAGAGAGGGGCGGGAGCATGAATTTTTGCGTCATTCAGTGGGCAGGCGAATCAGGTCTCAGGCCACGACCGCAACACGCAACCAAACCTCGACACTGATCTGCGCTGCTTAAAGGGTGCATGTGGCATGCTGGCATTGCATCCCCTTGTAACTTGTTGTCCTGCTCTGCCCTCCCGTCATACTTGCGCCCGGGCATGCGCAAGCTCTGTCAAAGGCTCGCTGGCGATGCCATGGCGCAGAGGAACGGGTGAGAAGGACACCTCCCAGAGAAAGAGATCGGCGCAGGCTCAACTTAAGTTCTGACGATCTTGAAGAACCCAACTCCTGTAGCTGAAACTGAATAGGAGCTACCTCCACTGCGAAGATTGCCGGAGCACGCTTCTTCTCATCTTCGGTAGACTGAAAATCTGCACCTGAGCTCGGAGCCCTTTCGGAACTCTTGCAGTACTGAGGGACTCAGAGCGGGCGAACGGTTCGCGACAGCTCCGTAGGCCGCTGGCCCCAGGCACCGTAGTGGAGCAACTGCTCGGGTGTGTCTCCACGCAGAATCTGTAGCAATGTCAGAAGTTCCGGTGCATATGCTGGCGACTGCTACTGCACAGCTACTGCATAAGCTGGCAAGTTGCGAAGTTTGGGAAATGTGAGCAGCAAAGGCCCAAATCCGAGACCCAAACCTTGAAGTAGCCTCCCTGACGCCACTGCATTCCAAAAGAATTGAGCAGCAGCCAATAGTCACGGCCTCTGCTATCACAGGCTAACGCTCTAAGCGATCCGAGACAGCTGTGATGCATTGAGGGATATGCTGTCCATGTCCGTGCCCCAGCCAATCAGCGCAGCACCGTGCCTTCAAGACATGTCCATGATGGAATCTGCACCAAAGGCTTCTCCGCATCAACAGCCTTCCGAGAGGATCACCGCGTCTGTGCTCGTAGATCCCACCTAGCACACGTAAGACAACACAGTAGTGCTGGGATGCCGGTCCAGCTTCGCAAGTTGGCTCCCAAGATCCAAACTTTCGGACCAGGAGGTCTGATCAAAGAAGTCCTTTCCAGGCGTGCATAGGCTAGGAGGCTAGTAAATCCACGAGCTTTCCGAGAAAATGCCCGTCTCTGTCTCTCTGCCTCTCTATCTCTCTTCTTCCACACAGTCGAAGGGATAGGAACCTCTGCACCCCCCACATGCGCCCCGATCTTAGCGGTCCTTCTAAGGCGACAGCTTGGGGTTCCTTCGGGATCGGAGTATCACAAGACACCTCTGCCTCCATACCTGAGACCCACAACCTGCCTGCACCCTGTGCTGCAAGTAGCCTCCACAAGTCTGGTTCCCGCGCAAGGGAGTTCCCCGCAGATCCGTCTTGAAAGCACAACTAACACAGAGAGGACTAGCGGACTAGCGCATCTGACAAGACTCGCACAAGGACATCCTCGACAGGCTTCAGGCGGTTCAATGTACAGGTACCGGCACAACACATTGGCTCAGCTTCCCCCAACCTCATCACATCTTTCATGACTCTTTGCTGCATTACCGGAGAGGCTTGAAACAGCATGAAACGAGACGATGCATCTCATATTGCAGGGAACAATGTGACGGCAACCTGCTGAAACCTGGTTTGCTTCAAAACCTGCTTAAGCTTCAAATGTAAGCAGGAACGGCGCCCGTGCTGCTCTGGTGCCAAGGCACGGATACAGGACTCTCAACCGGCATTGCTAGTACTCTGGATGCCGCGTGGTCATGTTTTGCCCCCCCCTTCTGTGAATAAAGACCCATACCATACAACCAAATAAACCGACAATGAGATGAGACAGACATGTAAAGAGAAAGATCACCACTAATGATGACAAACATGACAAAAACAAACAATAAATGCAGCTAAGACAAATACACACAACCAACATCAATTTTCAAGAAAACACGAGACGAATACAGAATACAGCAAAAGCAAAGACAGACCAAGACATGACAGACACGCAAAGACAAATACAAACAAATGTAGACCAAAAAGCAAACAACGCAAAATAAGTACAAACTGCAGCAAACCAAAAGCAAATAAACGCACATACATCATGCTTATCAAAGAGAACTGTATGCGTCGCTCCGCCCCTCGGGCCAGCTTAGCAAAGTCAGCCCATCCACGACGTGCTCCATCATCCACGCTTCGTACACAAGAGACGCGGGCTGGGATCTCTGGTGGGGTCTGAGCTCCCTGGGTAGCCCTGGCCCGAGGTCCTACCCCTGCGGCGCGCGTCCGTGTGTCGGCAAGGCCCCTTTTCGGGGTGAGTGTGCCTGTAACCCGACCCGAAAAACCCCTCCTTCTCTCTCTCTCTTTCTTCAGCACAGTCAAGGGAGAGCGCGCGTGCCCCCTCCCTGCGCGCGAGCGCGCACTGGTCCTTGCGTCCTGGCTGTTCTCGCACTACTGATGAGGCCGGTGGTTTGCTCTGGAGAACCCCCGACCCTGAACCTATTGTTATAACCCCCGGCCTCATCTCTGAGGCTGATGCGGGCTCTGTGTTCCGTCTGGCTGCGTATTGCCGCCCATACAACACTTTCCGCTCCGTTGCTGTGCCCCCAAACACTTGACTGCACTACATGCACAACACAGTACAGCAAACCCTTCTGCTCGGAGCGTCTCCGCACCACCCTTTTCGGACCACTACAAACTGAGGTCAAGGTCTGAAAAACAAACAGCCTGCATGCAACCCCCAATCTAGGTCATGTCCCCCTTGCCTCAGTGCCAAAGAAAGGCTTCCGCTTCTCTGTACACGCAGCTTGTATCGGTTCGGGGAGTGTATTGCAACAACGACTGGCACTACCAGGTGACCAAACAAGCCGACAAGGTTCTGGTCCCCCAACTCGTTGTGGCTGCGGGCGCGGCAAACAGGTGCAAAAAGTCAGCTGACTGAGGCCCCGGCTCGACTCTCTCTCTCTCTCTCTCTTTCTTTCGCCAGGGCTAGGGCGGGGGTTGCCTCCCACTCTCTCTCCCCGCGCCAGAGCCCAACCCTTTTGCATAGTTTTGGGAAGCTTGTGAAACTGCTGAGTTTTCTGCAGTCCACGTTCCTGCCATTTCTGTTCCCACCTCCTTCAAGGACATCGAAACTGTTCTGCAGGTCTGAAAGAAAACTGCACGCCGGCAATGTGTCAGACTTTGGCGTCACCAAACAGCACAACACCTAGAAACAGCAACCCAGCACACCCTTGACCCGGGGTTCCGCCTGTGTCAAAGTATTGCATAATCAGTCGGAGGCCCATGTCGGGCAGTACTTTCATGGTTCGTTTTATGCGACTCTGCAGGATTTACGTCTTAATTAGACATGTCAAGAGACTTCTGAATTAAGGATTTGTCTGAGGTTCGGAGTGCCTAGAAGATTGGTACGGCCCTGATATGGCTGTGAAGCGATTGTGCGTGCGCGTCCAACCACCAAGAGAGAGAGAGAGAGAGAGAGAGAGATACAGAGACAGGGAGGCAGCGAGAGAGAGAGGCAGAGAGACAGAGAGAGATAGAGAGAGAGAGAGAGATTGTCTGTGTGTTGCTACAGAGCAGCTTACAATGGTGGAATGGGTGATACAAGTACAGTATAGTATGTTGTAGGTATAATGTAGTATCATATCGTATACTCTAGTATATTATAGTATAGTATAGTACAGTACAGTATAGTATAGTACATTAAAGGTTACATTCTTCCACATTGCCCAGCCCGCGGAGCGATCAAGAGATTGTCAGATCCTTTTGCAGGAACTGAGACGACTCACGAGATATGCTTCCAACGCGATGCACCCGAGTCCTCATAGAGGAAGAGCGACACGTACAAAGGACCATCGGTAATCAGCTCCTGCACACAAAGAGCAGGATCCTGAGAAGTGATAAGCTGAGTCACTGGCTCCTGCATCATGTGTCGCTCCAACTCTGGCACGGTATTGCCCTCCATAGTCCCCCGGATCTTGAAGTAGCTGGGAATACGAGTCTTGGTTCATACACATGTACAAAACGCTTAGTTACTGCTAGACTGGAGACTGGTAGCACCTGTGCAGCAAAGAAACCTTTGGGCATGCAGCGGGAAGCAAGTCACAGGCCACCGTTTCCGAAAGGTGGAAGACGTTGGGCAGGCATTTACAGGCGGCTGTCTCCCTTACTGCGGTCAGTCTGATTCCATCGTTTAACTGAACCCAACAATGTTCGGAGGAGCTCTGTGACATTGATGCTGCAGACTTGCACCAATGCGGCCAAAGATCGCATCAGCAGACTCGTGGCACATTGTCGCATATTCTGAACTCTGGGTGTGGGCCACGGCTGTCTTGAAATCTGCGGCCTGCCAGGCAGTTTAATCGGAAGACCAGTTCTCTGCGCTCAAGTGTTGGTAGAATATCGATTCTGGTCCTGATGCAGCATTCAGCAGCGGTTGTTGCTAAACGCCTCCATGGATATGGTGGACTGGTCGTGGAAGCATCGCATCCGATATGGTGAACAGGTTTCCCTGGCCGCCCCGTGCTGTTTCATGTAGTAGAAAGCCTGGCAGACCATTTTGAAGGCGAGCAAACAGGCACAGGGCCTTCGCCTCAGCGGCGCTTCCACCGGAGCAGCCGTGGTGCGCGGAGCACGACACGAGCTCCTGCGGGAGGGTCCCTTGATGATCGCATGTAAACAGCTCCCTCCTTTCGATTTGCGTCCTGGGCTGACAGGAAGCTCAAGGAAGCAGGCACCTCACCTGCCATCATCACAGAAATTGCCAAAAACACCTGGAAGATCATCTCAGTCGCACATGCCTCCGTGCAGTTTGACCAGACATTCGCGGAAAGAGGCCACAGCTGTCGCAGCAAAAGCCCAGCTGGAACCGCAGCTGCCTGCCACGATATCAAGACAGATACTTACGGAGATAGATTCGATAAGATTGTTATCATAGCATGATAAGACATATACAATGTTACATATCTATATATATAAACATAAATATAAACATAAATATATACATATATATATACATGTGTGTATAGACATATATCATGTACATATATATATATAACGGTTACATGTATATGTACATCTATGTATATCTATGCTTGCATTTATGTTTGTATGCTTATATAGTTATGTGTTTATTTAATTTATGTGTTTATATCTATCTACCTATTTATGTATCTACTTATGCACTTCTTATACACAGACACACACACACACATGCGCACTGGCGCACACACACACACACAAGCAGATCCAACTTTATACATCTAGATACATCTTTCTAGTGTCAGGGCTGTTGGGATTGGAGGCCGGGGTTGTAAGCCTTCGCCGCGGAAAGTTCACACATGACGCCGGGTGACTGCCACTCGACAGTGCCCCTGCGGTGGGTTCTTGCAATATGGGCAGATGCTGTCTGGATTTGGCACCAACAATCGTTTCTCTGCACATGGCATGGGCTCAAGACCCTCGGGCTGCGACATGCTGTCTTCGGCATTTGACGCCGCAGCAGTCTCCCAAGCTTCCAGTTGGGGTTTTACCTGTTGGCTACACTGAGCCAAATGCCTCAAGTGCACACCAGCTGAGGAAGGTTGCACAAACATACTCGTCACGTGTGTAACCAGCCAGAGCCTTGATGTCGGGAGATGCCACGAGGAAAGCACAGGGTCTTCTCCACTCGAGGGTCGAAGTTGTCCGGCAGATCCAAGCCTTTTGGCGCTCGGTAAGGGTCAAGACAGAGAGGGAGGGAGGGAGAGAGAGAGAGAGAGAGAGAGAGAGAGAGAGAGAGCAAGCATGTGGACCGCCAGTCGCTTTCACA
>CAJNJA010018905.1:0-10413 GCA_905231915.1 Symbiodinium necroappetens | reverse complement strand
TTAAGGTTTAGGGATTTAGGGCTTTAGGGCCTGGGAGTTGGTGGTTTAATTACAGTAGGGTTTAGGGTTTGGGGAGGGTTTAGAAGGATGCTAGGCAGGCATTTTTCTGGTCAGTTTCGGGTCATGGGCTTTAGGCTTCGAGGTCTTTTAGGATGTGTAAGGACACTATGTAGGAGTTCTTCAGGTGTTTTGGGATTTGGGGTTTAGGCGGGTTGAGCAGATTTGGGGGTCTAGGAATTAGGTTTTAGGTTTTAGGGTTTGGGTGTTAGGGTTGTGCACGATTTGGGGTTGAAAGTGGAAACCCTACCTCTAACTCTCCTTACCCACAGTTTAGCTGCCATTATCCCTTAATTAGTAGGTAGAACCCATAAAAACAGTACGTCATTGGGGTCCCACTTAAGCCCTAAACCCTGAACCCTAAACCCTAAACTAAACCCGGGGTTATCTCCGGCTTTTGCGTGTGTGTGTGTGTGTGTGTGAGGCTTCGGGGTTTGTAAGTGTTGGGGGCCTAGGGTTTAGGGCTGTTTAAGTCTAAGTCTTACAGGGCCTACCTAAACCCCCCAAAGGAGTAGGTAAAATATTGGCCCAAAGCCTCTAAAAGCTTATTATTCTACATACGTTTGGGGTCCAGGTAGGGCTTACATGTAGGAGTTAAGGTTTAGACAGTGTGGGCAGGGTGGAGGTTGCAGGGCCTAAGCTATCTATCGATCGCATGGGTTCCGGTTTGAAGGGTTCGGATTCAGTGGGCCTTTCTGCGTTGAAGTTTATAGGGTCTATAGGGATTTCGCGTTCTTGCTTCGGTTTCAGGGAGTGCTTTTTCCGGAGGGTTTGGGGTTTGAGGTTTAGGGCTTAGCTTCAATGTCACCCTAAAGCCAACATGGGTAGTTGGCAAAGTTAGGGTCCCGGTCCCTTTCAGGGTCAATTCTACAAGGGAGTGCCGTATTACCTGCGGGACGTAGAAAGGGGCACTGATCTGAGGTGCCTTAGTTGCCATTGAACTGCACGCCAGGGCCTAGCGTAGGAGCCTCTTACACCAGAACAGGGGATCTTATTATTCTTAGGCGGTGTCCTGACTTATAAATTATAAAGCCCCCTTATTCCTTATAAGCCCCTAGGCCTAAACCTTGAAAGCTTATACACACAACCGCCCAATCCCTCGACACGGCGCGCCGAGCCCTAGGCCCTGAACCCTAAGAAGCATGATGGCCAACATGATTTCCATAGGCACGGAGGATTGATCCTTCGGGTCCCTAAACCCTAAACCCCTAACCAGGATTGATCCTGGTTTAGGATTTATGTTTTAGGGTTTAGGATTTAGGATTTAGGGTCTAGGGTTTAGCGTTTACCTAAACCCCAAAAGTAGGTAAAATACTGGCCCAAAACCTCTAAAATACTGTTGGGGTCCAGGTTGGGTTTAGGGCCTAGGGTGCCTTTCATGCTGAGAGCACCATGTATGCCGCACGCGAGCATTTCGTGAACAAGGCCCACTATGGCGCTTGTGGCTTGGTCTTCTGTCAATCTTCTCCACGACGGGTAGCTCAGCCCGCATCACTATGTGGAGGATGGTCATTCCTCGCCGCAGACCCCTCGGAAGTGGTATCCTAAAATCTTAGCTGATTCTAAACCGTAAAGCCCTACAACTGCGCCTTTGTTGGCCGATTCTAGGCTGTCTAGAGTCTTGATAGATGTAATGCGAAATAACTGTTGGGGTGTGGTGCTCCGGGTCCGTTTAGGTGCAGGCCTAGGGTTCAAGGCAGAAAAGAAACTTTGCAGTTGGGTGCCGGACCTGAGCTGGGGATGTCTTGCGTGTGGCTCTACTTATAACATGACCCTTCAAGTAGGTCCAAACCCCTGCCCTACACCCCAATGAAGCCCACAGATATGTACAGATGAGTACATATGTATATACACATATGCATACGTATACATACACATATACGCATATATATATATGATTTATAAAAAAATATACACGCACATACACATACACATACACACATCAACCACAAACCCCTTGCCACAGACACAGCACGAAGCCCCAGCGAGCAGACCCACAAAGATAAGCCTTAAAAATTACTGATCCTGTTCAAATCGTATACCTACTAAAGTATATACCCCAAATCCCAATGCAATTATCAAGGCCCCTACCCTAGGGCACTTTGCGGCCACCTCGAGGCATCCGTCGTCCCGCCTCTTGGGCTGCGGCTGGCCTCATCCGAAGGCCTCGGCGACTACAGGGCCAGTGCCACGAACGATAATGTTGTCGTCTAGTTCCGAAACAAGCATGCCACAGTGTGCCCAAACCCTTACTGTAAGTAGCAGGGCCGCTACATTACATCGTAAAAGCCCTGCAGCCCGGAGACTTCCTGATAAGAAAGTCCAACTTCTCTTTTAACGTATCACGTATGAGAAGCGTAGTAGCTGGCATCCTCATCAGACCAGTGATGAGGTGGACCTTATTGATCCGTCTTCGTGTGTCCTCCGGTAGCTTTGGGCTTGAACAGGAAGAAGCATTGACGAACCCCAGGGCTCCAGATACCCAAATAGTAGGTTACTTTCTAATATACTGTAACCATACACTATGTACCCCAGTTGCCCATTACTGAGGTAGCTGGCGACCTAAACCCTAGACCCGAAACCCTTGCTAGTGACAGGCAACTCGCCACTCCTCCGACACCTCAACGCCTCGCTCCCGGCGGGGCGCCACGCGGCATCTCTTCCGGCACGGCGACCAGGAGACTCAGCCGAAAAGGTCTAGGCTGGAAGGATCGTTAGTCGTTCTGGAGAGTAGAATATAGTCTAGTAGAGTGTGGTATCGTATAGTATGGTAGAGTCTAGTCTAGTTTAGTGTGATATCGTATCGTATAGTATAGTATGTACTCGTACAGTATAGTAATTGAGTTTTCCTGGATTGGGGGGGCCTGGTTTAAAATCGGCAGTGTTCTGTTCTATCCTTGGCTGCTCACGAAAGCTTCAGTTGCCCGGTGACTTCTTCTTGAGAGCTTAAGGCCCTGAGCTGAAAGTACCTGGTTTGGGTAACCTATCTGCTGTAGGTCGGAACCTGTAAAGCTTATAGGCCCTTACAGTGATAGGCCCCATTATCCTTAAACCTATAGGCCCTGATAGTAATGGGCCCCATTATCCTTAAACCTACAGGCCCTGATAGTAAGACACCCCTTACAGTTATAGGCCCCATTATCCCTAAACCCATAGGCCCTGATAGTACTAGACCCCATCAGCCTTAAGCCCATGAGGCCTGGCAACGACAGTGCTCGCAGCCGTGGTGCTTCGCGCAGGCCACTGCACACCAACGACCAGGGATCCAAAAAGTTCAAGGTTTCCCTGAACCCCAAATAACCTATTTTTTGAAGGACTTATACAAAGAAATCATAATAAGGAACCCCAAAAAGGTAGGTTCTTTAGGGTCCAGGTCAGGCTTAGTGACAGAACAGCCCTCTTAATTCTTGATTGGCCTGTCGAAGGAGTTCAGACCCGTTTACGACACTACGCTGTCATACCACTGCAAAATGTTTGCTTTGGCATCACACCACATCTTCAGTCTAGTTCCCGGGCATCCACAAGTCCTAAATCATTAGAATTACCTTCGCGCAATTCGTTGTAATCTGAAGAATGCATGGATGCTTGTCCTCCATTTCGCTCGGACGTAAAGCTTGCAAACAGATAATCACTACATGTTTGTTTACTTGTTTCATGTAATCATGTATAGATACATGTATCTATGCATTTGTACAATCTATATACATACATATATATATATATAAAATATATATATATATGCACGCTATCTATCTGTCTGTCTGTATGTCTGGCTGGCTGGCTGGCTGTCTGCATGTGTGTATATGTGTATATATATATATGTATGTATGTATATATATATGTGTGTGTTCTGTCTTCGTTTGTTTTTCATTTATATGAGTATCCAGCTCCGCGGTCAGGCCTTTCGGACGTTGCCCAGCGGTGCTTGGACGAAGCGCGGGGTCCCATCTTCCGGCATTAAACCCCAAAACCCTAAACCCATAAACCCTAAAAAAAACAAACGGGTTTGGGTGTGAGAGGCCTCAGCATTTCATCAGTGGGTGTGCGGATTGGAGGTCGTCGGTTTGAACGGGTTTCGGTTCAGGAGTTTGGGGTAACATCCTTCGGGTTGAATTAAAGGTCTGATCATGTTGATCTTCCCAACTGGCGCTCCGAAGGCATCTTGCATTTTGGTGTAGGGTTTCTCGAACATACATTTAGGCTTCTAAACTTGGAGACCCTAGTATTTGGTAATGTTGTGAGGGTGTTGTAAATCCGGTATGTTCGGAGCTTACATCCTCAGGAGGCTACGGACGGCGACTGGTCCGTGCTGGCTGATGCCTGGGCCGAGGTGGCCAGGGCTTAAGCTCAGGGCCCTAGAAAGTCCGAAAAGAGGGGTAACTTTCGTTCTATACTTTCTCTCCTTTGATGACGGTACCCTTCCCCCCAAAAGCCCTACGGATCCGAAGCTAAAGGCCTCCCCCATAAAAAGGAATCCCTTGATTACCCTAAGACTCCAAGGATAGAACTTGTACCCGTTTTGGGGGTCTAAAGAATTAAAGTCTAGAAATTGTAGCTACTTTGGACTATCTGGAGTCTTAGGGTTAAGGCAGCCAACAAAAAAACTCCTATAGAAAACTCCATGAACCCCCGGATAAAGGCCTGAACCTATTTGAGCTTCTTCGGGAAGCCCTAGACCCCGAAGAACCCGGATACCCTAAACCCTAAACCCCGAAAAGCCCCGATAGAAACCCTCCGAAGCCTTATGAAGCCCATTCGCCTAAACCCTAAACCCCTAAACCCCTAAACCCCTCATCCCTAAACTCCTAAACCGCCCTGTTTCACCCCGGAGGTTCTGCCTTGTAGAACCCCAGAAAACACCAAACCCTGAACCTTCCTCCCCGATTCTCTTTAGGGTTTAGGGTTTAGGGCCAGAGCCTCTTGGCAAGCCCAGAGAACCCAATACCCCTTAATTAAGGAATATGCCTTAAATCATAATATTAAGGCCCCCTATAATTTAAGGCATATTCCTTAATTAAGGGGTATTGGGCTCTCTGGGAGGCGCTCCGTCTCCAGTCGCTCTGCCACCAGCGGGCCCAGTTGGATGCCTCCCGCGGTGCCGGCGAGTGTGCCTTCGGCCCCCCATCAGCGCAGGGTTTTAGGGGGTGTCAGGGTTTAGGGGTTTAGGGTTTAAGGGCTTAGGGACTCACATAGGGTTTAGGGTTTAGGTGTAGGTGCTAGGTGTCCAAAAAGGGTGGTTCACTAGAGGTTCTGCAGTCTACAAGGATTGTACAACCTGGGGGGTTCGGGGTTGGCTTATGCTTTTGTCAGGAATTCTTGCGGTCATAGAGGCGTGTGTAGTGTTGTTAGTTTCCCTGGCATATGGGACACACGGATTTGCAGTTGGAAAAGACTGGAGTTAGGTTACGTATGAGGAATTGCGCGGCTTGTTTGTCAGCAAGGCACTGAAGCAGCTAAACGCTAGGAACATTCCATGCAACCAAGCCTTAAACTTTAACAACACTGCGGTAAAGCCCCCATAAAGCCTGCCCATCCTACCAAAACAAAATCTAAACTCCAAAATCCCGAAAGTGCTTTGTACTGCTTACCCAAACGAAGATCACTACGGACCAAGGCCTCACGGAAGCAGCTTCCAAGCTTCGCTTGCTTTTACCCTGCTTCAGCGCCTCGGTCTTGTTTGAAGCGTACAGGGTTCTATGGCGTAGAAGGTGTTACGGTTTCGGGTGCCATGGTATTACCTAAAAACTCCCAAACGTAGGTAAAATAATGGCCCAAAACCTCTAAAACACCTATTCTTCTACCTACTTTTCGGGGGTCCAGGCAATCCCTATTATAAACCCTAAACCCTAAGCCTTTTATTCTACATACTTTCGGGGTCCAGGTACACGGTTAGGCTCTGGGATCTCCGGCGTTTCGTGACACGCACTTGTCTCTCACCTGGTATGCCCTGGAACAAAGGGTTTAGGGTTTAAGGGGTTGGGGTTAGGGTTCAGGGGCTTAGGGTTTAGGCTTTAGGGGTTTAGGCTGTAGGGTTTAGGGGTTTAGGGTTTAAAACTACACCGGCCCTTGCAAAGGTAGCCGGTAACAAGAGGATCTCCCCGGGGGCCCTGAGCCTTTGGTTGACATCTCTACGACACCCAAAACACATTCTGCCAACCATAGTCTAGTACTTGGGGCATAAAACCTAAACCCTAGAGTCCCTAAAGCCCTAAACACCTAAGGTAAGGAAGGGTTTAGGGATGGGACTTTAGCGGTTTAGGGTTTAAGGGTTTAGGGGTTTTGGGTTTGGAGGTGTAAGGGTGCAGTTTCCTCTTGCTTCCGTCAACTAACAGAGGCCGCAGCATTCACTAGGAAGGTACCTGGGTTTAGGTTTGCAGCCAGGGAAGGCGAGTTGTATGGCATTGGCGGTACTCTGAACGTATAGTATATGGTGATGTATGACTATGAGGGATTATGGTCATTTTTATTGATACTATTACCACTGTTGGTAACTGTCTCGCCGTTGTTACTTCGCACTTTGGTGCTTGGACCCTGGGGGTTAATCGCCATGGCTAACCTTTTCCCGGCTGGCGTTTCGGGATCCAGATTTCTGCTCATTTCGACAGTTTAGGGTTGATGGTTTGGCATAGGAGAAAGGATCCGTACAGCAAAAACCCTGTTACTTAGCATCCATACGGTATGGCTTCCTTATTGTTACAGCACATTGCAGCCTAAACCCCAAACCCCAAATCTGACATTGGAGGTTTAGGTAGTGTTTCCGGCGGCGTAGGGACTGGAGGTTGAATGTTAGGTTGAGGTCTAGGGTTTAGGATGCATTTAAAGGGATCGTTTGAGCTTGGGTTTATAGGGTTTTAGTTTTGGATTTTTGCAGATTCGATTGAGGGCATGCGGTGCCCGGGGCCTTCGGTTGCGATTTCAGGTTGGGTGCTTCGGCGAGATTTTAAGCCGTTGGTTCCCTGAGTTCAGCCTCAAAAGACTACAGAAGCAGTAGGATGGGCAGTAGGGATATCGGGAAGTCCGTGTAAAACCCTTGTGCTTATGTCCTGGTTTGGCCCATACCGCAGCTCAAAGATTTGCACATGGACCCAAACCCAAAGCCCTAGCGCCTGACGTCCCGCACCACGATTACATCCGTTACAGCCTCCAAGTCCGAACATAAACCTTAAAGTCCAAACTTCAGTCATTGAGCCACACATGGTATACCATTTACACTACATGTGATTGTGCATAATGTCTGTACGTGTGTACTGTTGTACGCATGTATAGCAAATCGATAGGGAAGTAAACAAAATAAACAACTTAGATGTATATGTGTATATATATATACACACAGTTTTATGTACTCACACACAGATACCTGCATATCAATTTGCGTATTTGTTGTTGTTTATCTGCTTGTGTATATATATACACATAATCATACTGTCTGCTTCCATCAATGCATGTATCTACATGTGTGTGTGCGTGTTTCTGCACGGTATAATATAAGATAAATATAAATATAAATGAATAAGCAATAAATAAATACATAAATAAATAAATAAATAAGTATATGTATATGCATATATATATATATATTATATATATATACATACATACGTACATACATACAGACATACATACATACACAGATATCATGTCACGCAATAAACACCATTCCCTGCATCACCTAAGGTCACACCATCCCAGGAGCCCGCGCCCCGGGACGGGGCTTCAGGTGTCCGCCGGTGGGCATACAATCCGGGTTTGGGGTTTAGGGTTTAAGGTTTAGGGTTTGGGGTTTAGGGTTTAGGGTTTCGGGTTTGGGGTTTAGGGTTTATAGGGTTTAGGGGTTTGGGGTCTAGGGGTTAGGGAAGGTTTGGTGGGGTTAGAGGAGGTTTGGTTTTTGAGGGCTTACTGTATATGGAAGCATATCCTTACGCTCGGCTGTGCTCAAGGTGCAGATGAGCAGTGACATCCGCAGCGTCGGGAAGCAGTTGCAGGACTGTGCTGATCCGAGTACCGATGTTGCTTGGGTTGTGCAGGCTCTATGGTTCTCCATTCAAGCGACTCCCCATAGTTGTACAGCTCCAGGAAAATTCCTTTCCTAAACCCCAAACCACGAAGATGTGAGTTGACAGTTGTCCTTCTCGAAAGTTTTTTTTTTTTTTTGTGTGTGTGGGTCTGTTCAAAGTGAAGGGTTAGACGGTTCGACTAAATCATTACAGTTGATCGTGGCATCAGACATCATGCTTATGTTATCTTTTTCATTGATTGTGTCACAAGCTGCACTACCTCGTTTGATTGTTGTTTTCCCACTTCGGGTTGCTATGACGACAGCTATGCACATGTCATCTGAATTGTTTTTTGTACAACGGAGATAGGTCTGGAGATCATTATTTGATTGAAAAACAAGCACACACACACTATGCATGTATGATGTGGTCATGCTTGCATGTTTGTATGTGTGTAACTTTTCTTTTTGTACCTAACTATGTATGTATCAGAGAACGGAGACGGGCCTGAACTGGTGCTGTTGCAGGAGCTGGTGTTGGATTTCGAGGCCTGGCCACACCTTTTCGGGTGTAAAGCCTTTAGGCGTTCTTTGGAAAATGAGGGTTTGGGACTTACCTGGACCCCAACAGTATGTAGAATAATAGCCTTTAAGAGGTTGCGCGCCATTATTCTACCTACTTTTGGGGATTTAGGTAGAGTGTAGGGGTGTAGGGTTGGGGGCGCGAGCTTCGCAAGGTTCAGGTTTGGAAGTTTGGGTTGGGAAGCGGGGGAGCACTTCTTTCGGTGGTGGGAGAAGATGTAGGGTTTCGGAAGGGTATGTCTAAGTTTGCTTGGTGCGGGTTTGTTGGCTTCTTTTCCGTCCATTTCAAATTTCGGGACATGTAGGTTTCTTCGGAGGTTGCCCTATGGCCCCATGAGTATCTGATCACATGGCACGCAGCGATTCCACCGAGAGGGCGACTGGGTTTTCAGTGTTGGCTTCAAGGCTTCAAAAGCTGAACAACCAAGGGTTGATGGTTTTGCGGTGGAAAAGTTCAAGAAAATTCCCCAACGCTAAATCCTGCAGGGTTTAGGGTCTAGGGTTTTCTTGTTTAAGGTTCAGGCCCCAAAGCTAAAGCCTACGGGGTTGGGGTATTTGAGTGCAAGGTTGCGGCCAAATCAAGCTCAGGACCCCTCGACCAAAGCCCTAAACCTGAACCACAAACCTGAACTCTAAATTCTAAACCTGGTACCTCAAACCCCGTTTGCAGAAAGTGCTGAAGCCTAGTTGACTTTTAGGGTTTAAGCGGTTAGGGTATCAAAAGCCGAAGATTAACCTTCAACCGGTTACGCTTAGGAAAAAATGTGTTGGGCGCCCTTACCAATATATTGCCCTGCCCGCAGACTGACACTGCGAGCCTGCAAAGGGAGGCCCAACAGCAGCAGGACAGCCACTCTGAGGGTTTCGGGGATCAGGGGTTCAGGGGTTAGGGTTTATAGGGTTTACCTGTAACCGAAAAAGACTTACCGTTTTAAGGAACTGTATATAGAAACCATAATAAGGAACCCTAAAAAATGTAGGTCTTTTCGGTTGCAGGTAGGGGGATCAGGGATCCAAGTGGAGACATGGTAACAAGGCCCAGAATGCTTTCGAGCGCACGTCGGTGCATGGTACTGCGTAGACACTTGATCGATCTCCCTTTAAGTAAGGATTACTGCAAGGATCCTACGTACAAATTGAGGCCCGCGGCACAGACCAAATAGGGTTCAGGGTTTGGGATTCGCGGTTTCAAGTTTCAGCTGCACGTTGAAGTCGCTTCTGGCGATCCCAAAGCGAAGTCCGAGTGCCTAGGAACCCTGACGAAAACCCTCAGCAAACTCCCTTTGCATGGTCCGGCTGATCCCTTGTAAAGCCTTTATGAAACCCTCCTGTTCTGCCTACGATTCCGCAAGCTCTGATGGGGTTGCTTCTTTTGTCTCTTCCTGAACAGCAATTGTTCTCCGATTTGCTTCTGGTTGGAGGTTAGATGTGTCTCCTTATCCAGGGTTCTGGAGTACCATATGGTCCTGTTCCTTAAAGGAACCATTATAAAATAAAAGTTTATACTTTTTTCTCCCNNTCCCTGGTTACTTCAAAGTCCAGTATCTCTTAATTTGCCCTTCTGTCGTTCTTTCCCTCTCTCTCTGTTCCCCTCCATGTCCCCAAAACCGAACCAAAACCCGAACCTAAGCTCCAAAGTAAGCTCTCTAAGCAAGCCCTCAATCCTAAATCCTAAACCCTAAACCCTATAACCCCAAACCCTAAACCCCTAAACCCCTAATCCCGAAAAACCCTAAGCCCTATAAACCTTAAACCCTAAACCCCTAAACCCTAAACCCCTA
>CAJNJA010018904.1:0-10413 GCA_905231915.1 Symbiodinium necroappetens | reverse complement strand
CGTTTTGTCACTTTCCGGCCGTCAAGACCCCTCCTCTTATACCAGAAACCATACCCCACATGTCTTCAGAACTTAGATAACCTTTAGGGTTTAGAGTTGCCCTAAACCCAAAACCCCTAAACCCAAAATTAACCCGGAGCCTCCGGCCCTAACCCACAAACCCAAAACCCTGAATCGCTGGGGATAATAAACCACCGAGACCTAAACCCGGCAACCGGTGCACCCAGCGTCTTCAGGCAGGAGCAGAGAATGGCGGAATTAGGTTAAAGCGTCATCTAGGGGGCACAAATCATCAGAATGGGTGTCGGTGCATGTCAGTCATATATATATATACATACATACATACATACATACATACATACACACATACATACATACATACATACATACATACATACATACATACACTACTTATTTATTATTTTATCTAGTTTGTATGTAAGTAAGGAGACTTCAGGACCGGTATGAGTAATTATTCAGGCTTCTGCGTTCATGGTGTGAATATCAAGGCGGGACACCAGCTGGAGCATGGCCGATTTAGGGTTCAGGGTTTAGGGTTTAGGGTTATAAGGCATGTCTTACAGCTTTGCAGCTGTACAACTGTACCGTGGAACTGTCATGTTGGTAATCATGAGCAGCCCTGCTCATGGACCGCCAGTATGAAGAACTAAAATACATAATTGATGGGTAAATAGAGCAACAAACCAAAAAAAAAAGACATAAGCCTAAAGTTCTAAGACTCCAAAACCTGGAAGCCATTTCTTCCAAGACATTGAAAGCCACAAAGCTCCGTCTGTACTCTGCACCAAGCATCGATGTACTCAATCTGCGGAACCTCGACTTCCCTGTGCACCTCGCGAAGTGAAGGTTCAAGCCTCGTGGTTTTGGTTTGAGGATAAGTTTAGGGTTTTGGTTTGAGGATAAGTCTAGGGTTTCGGTTTGAGGATTAGTTTAGGGTTCAAGGTTTTGGGTGTAGGGTTTACGGTGGATGGCCGAACAGAGTTTGCAGCCTAGCTGCCGTCTGCACCATCGGAACGTGCACCGCCTTCTCCACTGGCACTTGCACCACCTTGTCAACGAACCTCAGTGCTCTAAACCACATGCATGCGCGTGAAGATTGTCCAAGTTCAGCATCGGAGAAGAACTATAGGAAGGAACCCCTTGACTAGCTCTAGTATATTGTGTTTTTCTATAGTCTTGTATGTTACAATGAACATCAGAGACAGTCTTCATTCTGTCTTCATAGATAAGGTTTAGATGTAGAAGCTTGAATAACTACCGACAGCATTGCTATGAGGGCTCCTTATTGCAACTATAAATTCTACCTGAGTTTATTGCCTCCTCAAAACCCCACTCCAATTATCAGTGCCCCTATCTTCGCCCCTGCAACCCCAGCCCATAAACCTCGAGACCTGTGCAGCGAGGCTGCTCGAGTTGGGGCACCTCCACTGTCTTCTGGATCGTCTGTATCTGCGGTACGTGCACCTGCGTGTAAGGTTGACGAACCCCAGAGAACCCTAAACCCTGAACCCTAAACCCTGAAATCTAAACCCTAAACCCTGAACCCTAAATAACCCTAAACCCTGAACCCCGAACCCCAAACCCTGAGCCCTGAAACCCAAACCCTAAACCCCTAAACCCTAAACCGTGAACCCTAAACCCCTAAAACTCACCTACACCCGAGTACCCAATTTTTAGGTCCTGGGTTCGGGGGTTTCCGGTAGTGCTTCGGCCTCGAAAGCTTCTGTTCTCAGGGGGTACGGGTTTAGGGTTTAGGGGTTTCGGGTTCAGGGCTTAGGGTTTGGGGTTCGGGGTTCAGGATTGGGGTTCAGGGTTCAGGGTTTAGGGTTCAGGGTTTAGGGTGTAGGGTTGAGGATCTTTTGTGGGGCATCCCCAGTTTGCGATTTAGGGGTTGCTGCGTCTGGTGGCCCGAATGAAACCCTGGATCACCAATTGTTCTCTTCAGTGTGACATGCGCGTGGCACAGGAATCACTCTCATCGTAAGACATCCTGTTGTTGGTACCAAAAAAGGTAGTATTACAAATTACAAACATGTTACGACCTATGGAGAAAGATGATAGTAGAAAGTAAATACAGCATCAAAATTCTAAACACTAGACGCAGGGCGCTTGCTGTTGCGGTTCGGCAAGCTTGTCGCGCCTGCTTCTGGATGGGGACCTGCACCACCTGCTCTAGCACTGTATAGCCTAAATATGGGGCTCTAGATAAATAAACTGATTGAGCTACTAGAAGTAAGTATACCATTAGCTTACGTGACCTCTGCCGTAACTACTTCCCATGAACCTTTCGGCATGTCATAAGCCGCTCAAGCCTGGCTCTCTGCAAGAGGCTATCAAAGGCCATCTGAAGAGAAAGGGCCAGCCCATGAAAAGCCCGATTCCACAACAACACTTAAACCCCTAAACCCTAAACCCAAAACCCTAAACCTAAACCTAAACCCTAAGCCCTAAACCCGAAACCCTAAACCCTATACCCTAAACCCTAAACTCCGAACCGTAACCTTCAAGTATTATCCAGGGTTTTTGACACTCTGCTTTGCAAGTGTGGTTTCAGGCTTGTCTACACGGTGGCGTACGGTCGATGGTTTCGCGACCGAGAACACCGTTCCACGATTTCGAGGCTCTCGTAGGCAGGGCGCCTCCCTAAACCCTAAACCCGGGCTTTGCTTGCTTCCTGTCGGGCTGTACGGCCCCGGACAAGCCGAACTGGGCTTCGGGGGTATACCCTCGTGTAGCTACACAAACAAAAAGCAGTATACTAGTTATCATTGTGGCCGTTACGGTACTCTCACATCTGTGCGCATGGGTGGTCAAGAAAACCCTTGTTTTAAGGGGTTCTAGATAAGGAAGCCCCAATGTTAAGAAACTTCCACATGGGTTGTCAGGACTATGGCGATGCTGCTGAACCCCTACTCCCGCATGGAGACGCCTTAGGCATCAGATGAATAAGCTGAACTCTCCCTGAAAAAAAGCTGAAAACAAAGCTGGAGCAAGCTTTGAACTAACTGACCAAAGACTAATAATGTATCTGCTTTGGCTGTGTTTCTTTACTTTGTTTCAAGCTTATTTCAGGTTACTAAAACATCTACTTTGCCAAACCTGTCCATCCAATGTCCGCTACAAGCCATAAATCCTAAACCCTCAAAAGCCTTGTAACATGATGATCTCTATGCATGGGAACCCAGGCCCGGAGAGTCAGGGTCTGCAAGGGTTAAGGTAAAGGCATCTGAAAGCGTCTGCGGTGTTTTGCGGTTGTGGGATTTAGGGTTTAGGCTTACGAGTTTTGGGTTACTGTAGTGCCTTACTACAAGTAATTGTTTAGATTGAGGTTCCGGTATATGTTAAATACTATAGTATGATTATGCAGGGACGAAAAGAGGATCGCATGCCGCAAGGGAGTTGAGAGTACAGGGTTTACGGCACAGGTAGTGGCTTGTAGCTACAGGCTCCTGCGCCGCAAGGGATTCGTCATCCCTATCTGCTTACTGTTCAAGAACATTGTCATATATCAGCTCATATCCTCCAAGTAGTCTTTGTGAACGGATACGGACTCTGCGATAAGCCTTTGAGCGAGCTGGGCTTTCGGAAGCGCAGGTGCGGGGGATTAGGTCAACAAATACGCAAGGCTAGGGAGGAGTGTTTGTGGCTTACGGATAGAAAAAGAATTTGCAGGGTTCAGTTTGAGAGGTCGGAGCCACCACAGCAAATGCCGGCATATCTGAACTACGGGCCTCAACAATCCTGGCTTCGCGGGTCATTCAAAAGAGCACGCGCTAAGCCTGAGAAGAACATGCTGAGGCTTGTACCAGGGCTAAACCAACGACATTGACTCGTGGCAAAAGACCCAGATCCCAAACATTTTGTCACATTATGTCCTAAACACAAGGTTTCAGACTTTAGGGCTTTAGGGTGCAGTTAGGGTTTGGGGTTTGGGGTTTACCTAATAGCCTAAGCCTTGAGTCCTCAATCCCATCCGCAGGGAATGCAAGCACCAAGCCTGGTCCTCATACTCGATCTGCGGGACCTCCACCTGCCTGCAGCAAGTCTCGTCTCTTGCGTTCACTGCGAAGCTCAAGGATCCGGGGAGTAGGGGTTTTGGGTTTAGGAGTTCGGGGTTTAGGTTCCAGAGTTTCAGGGTTCAGGGATTAAGGGACTGAATAGGTTGAGCTTTTCGCACAAGACTTCCACCGACACTCCCGTCTAAATGTTAAGGTCTCCGTTCTGCACGTCAGAAAAGTGAGGGTTTGCGGCGCAGGGCTGGGGTCCATGCGTAGGGTACTGCCCCCATACAGTAACAGAACCCCGAAGCCCAAGCCCGAAACCCTAAACCCCAAAGCCCAAAGCGGAACCCCTAAACCCTATAAAGCCCAAACTCCTAACCCGAAACCCCGAAGCCTGAAACCCCTCACTAAAGCTCGAGCTCCTAAACCCCGAAGCCCTAAAACACCCTAAGCCCTAGACCCTAAGCCCTAAAACCCTACACTCCCTAAACCCTAAACTCCCTAAAACCCTCAAACCCTAAACCCAGAGGATCGCCTCTGCACCTGCTGGACCATCGGCACGTGCACCTGGAGCTCTCAGTTTAGGAGCCTTTAGCGCTTAGGGTTTGGGGTTGGGGGGTAGGGGCATCGACCAGAGCCTACTCTTGGCGTCCTGGCAGCTATTCCGAAAAAGACTCACCGCCAATGACTGCATGGGCTTGCCTTGAAAGGTCACGGTGGGGTTCAGGGCTTTGGGTTTAGGCGGTCGCTGCCTGCTTCTGGACAGGGACATGGACAACCTGGTCCTCGTACTGGATCTGCGGCACGTCCACCTGCCTGGCACGCAAAGCCCACTTGGAAGTGGTCCGGGTCTGGGATTGTAAGGCTTAGAAGTAATGATACAGGGTTTGCGGTTCAGGATGTAGAACCTAAGGCTTTGGCTATGAGGTTCAAGGTTTAGAATCAAGGGGGCAGAGACGTACGGCTGATGTGCTCAGTTTCCCTCTTGTCGTGTTGATCAGTAATAGCAGTAATAGCACAATCAATGGAAGTCCCGCCGACCCTAGTATACTACAGTATACTATGGTATACTATAGCATACTCTAGTATACTATCAAAAAGACACCCGCCAAGTCCCAAACCCTGTGACTCCGAATTTTGCCCCAAATCGCGTCGACCTGCCTCTGAACGGTCTGGATCATCGGCACCTGCACCTGCTTCTGCACAGGGACGGGCACGATCTGGTCCTGACGGGAATCAGGGCTTCAGGTGAGAAACCTCTCAACCCCGAACCCGAAAGAGCTAGCCGCTGCCTTTGGTCCTAAACCCTGGGTCTGCAGGTCAATCGTCCGCTGCGCTACCACCCGTTCCTACAGGAAGAAGCTTTGTGCACGGAATGTATGAGGCCCTTGTAAAACCCCAGACTTCTGTGAAACCTCTACAAGGCAAAACCGGGCAAGCGCTTGCGATATCGCTATCAAGCCCTTCGGAAGGCAAAGGCTTACAGACCCAACTCTGACGCTGTAGGGTTCAGGGTTTCGCATTTGGGGTTTGGTGGCTGCAGCATGTAGCACCAAGGTTGCAGAAGGCTTCAACATCTCCATCTTTATCGTCACTGAATTTCCACCTCCCGTACTGAAAATGGCTAAGTCAATCGACTCTTGTCGGGATGGTAATAGTATACCCCTACTACTGATCCGAATAGGGCAACGCCGGGACCCATGCCGTGCAAACACGCAAATCCAATGACCCGAAATCACAAATATCACCGCCTGATCCTGAACTGGAAAACCTTCACAATCTCCAAGAACCGGTTTGGAGTATAGGGTTAAGCTTAGAATTTAGATTTGATCGAGCTTTACAAACCACAAGCATCTCGGCACTCTGTACACCGACTCCTCAACCCCGCTACATGCGAAAATCACTTGATAGAAGTTTCAGCAAGTAAGTGATGCAAAGATGCTAAATCGTAGCCGTCGGATTCTGACTTATAACAAACCCTAAACCCGAGACAACCAAGCCTCTCATTCTCAACAAGTCATTCTCTGAAGTTCATTTCAGAATCCTCCGCGAGCGAAAAGATGGATGTCCTCGAAACTTTAACCCTTAAACCCCCAACCTTTTCCCCTAAAACCCTATCCCTACCCTAAAGCCATAAAAACCTAATCCTTAAATGACCTACCCTTTTTAAGGACTTATGTAGAGAATTCATAGTAAGGAACCCTAAAAGGGTAGGTTCTTTAGGGTCCAGGTAAACCCTAAGCCTTAAACGCCCTGAGATGTCCTCGTACTCGATCTGGGGCACCTCAACGATCTTCTGCACCTTCTGGATCATGGGGACCTGGACCTGCCAGGGCTCGGGTTTAGGGTTTAGGGTTTGGGGTTTAGGGTTTAGGGTCTAGGGTTTAGGGGTGGGTTTAGAGTTTAGGGTTTAGGGTTTAGGGTTTGGGGTTTAGGGTTTTAGGGTTAAGGTTTAAGGCTTTAGGGATTTGGTTTAAGGGTTGGGGTAGAGTCTATTTAAAGTAGGTGCTTGAAAATGCTCTTAGAATGCGTGGAATAGAATTCTGTGAAGGTGTGTGCCTTAAAGGCTGTTGGAAGGGTTGCAATGAGGGATACTGGAAGGCTTTGATAGCAGGGGCCTCAGTACTTAGAACAGGATTAAAGACTACATAATAACATAATTTTGAAAAACTTTGCAGAATAGTGTTGGTTACTATTTAAGCCCCTATCGTACGGAATTTTAGCGGCTTCGGGTTAGAACTTGGGCTTAGGGCTTGGATTTGTCGGAGATGGGGGTGATTCCTTTCTACTTGGGAAGGCATGCTTGGAGGCCTGCAGATGCCTCTAGTATAGGTGGCTGAACAATCATAGGGTCTTGCGGGACCGCGGCTTTCCTCTCAAAAGCTGGATAACATAAGACTGGGGCCGCTCGAGTTGGCCTCAAAACAGTTTGGGGTTGCGGTTTAGGGCTTCGGGAACTCGACACATCGGACTCATCAATATCATCCGCAGTTGCAGTATCATGAGCATCAGCTGCATCGTCTACATCATCATCAGCACCACTTTCATTTTCATCGTCATCACTTCCCGGCTCTGTGTTTTTCCATGCCCTAGACCACGACTCAACAACCATCCAAGGAACCTTCATTTCATGTGGAGGCTATGGAAAACAAGGAACCCAGATACAAACCAAAAGCGGGCTTCCTGTTGCACGGGAAGATGATCAAAGAAAGCGAAATCCGCTGAAACTCCACTTTCGGAAACCTTGCACCCGTGACCTGAAACTCTGAAACTTAGCTCGGAACTGCCCAGGGCCCCGGAGGGTTGGGTTTTAGGCTTACGATCTAGATAGTTGAAATTTAGGGTTTAGGGTTTAGGATGTCAGGCCAATGTTTGGGACTTACACCCTAAATCCTAAAAACGTAAGGTTAGCTTAGGGTTTAGGGCCGATCCTAGCAACACCGCGGCCTGCTTCTGCACAGGAACCTGGACCACCTGTCATCCAGGGTTTTGGTGGGCTTCGGGTTTATGGGTCCTTCTCTAAGTTAGGGTCCCCTTTTTGCGGCCCTGTTTATAACTGTGCCCTACTATTTGGGACCTAAAAATGGGCCCTGCTTGAAAGAGCTACACTTTGAGTGAATGTTCGCGATGCTGCTAATCCCAGCAGTTGTCGCCAGGGGTCGGAGTGTGGGCTTGCAGCCATCAAGGTTGAAAAGTCTCAGGATAGACAGATGAGGCCGAGTGTAGGAAGTGTGGCACAGAAGACTACCTGCCCCTGCTTGAAGATTCAACTGGAACCTAAACTTAGGGACTAAGTAACCGCTAATCTCTCAAGTATGGTAGGGTTACATAAACCCCAAAAGGTTCAAGGTTATATACCTACTCAGCTACTCAAGAAACCTTTGCGACTTCTTCTGGAAGCAGCCACCGAAAGCTCTTCGGACAAGACCTTACCGTAGGGATTCACACCAATGTAGGGTATTTCTTAGGGCTCTTTGTATGGATCCGAATACACTGGTGTTTTAGGGCCAGGGTTTCTTAATCAGGCTCTTACATTACAGTGCCAAAACCATTTCGACCAGCACTAATCATACTGCTGCTGCACCAGCATTCCTACTACCACCAGCAGCACTGCCACTGAATCAAGCCCCTAAACCCTAAAACCCTGAACCCTAAACCTTAAAACCCTAAAACCCTAAACCCCTAAACCCCTAAAACCCCAAAACCCCAAACCCCTACAACCCTAAAACCCTAAACCCCAAGCCCTTCCTAAGCCCTAAACCCGAAAATCAGAGCGCTCCAGCGAATTCTTTCGGCTAAAATCCTACAACCCCACGGTTTAGGGCTTAGGCTTTAGAGTTTAGGGTTTAGGGTTTAGGGCCTAAAACCCTAAACCCCTAAAACCCCTAGAACCCGAGCCTGGTCCTCATACTGGATCTGCGGAACCTCCACAGGGACCTGCACCTTCTGCACCATGGGAACCTGGACCTGACCATAGGGCCATAGATGACATGAATCCTGCATTACCCCAGAGGCTCCATATATAGTACCATTATGGAATTAGGTCCCTAAAACCTTAATAAGGATAGTCTTTTGGGGCCTAATTCCATAATGGTACTATATGTGGGGCCTCTGGGTACCTTAAGAACTTAAGGACCCTAAACTATGGGAATTATGGTAATTGCAGGGTTTCTATCATGAACCGTAGGGGTTCCTTTTTAAGGGGCTCCACTTAAGGGTTCCTTTAAAAGGTGCCAGAGGGATTTTAGGGGTTTAGGGGTTTAGGGTTTTAGGGTTGATGACATGAATCCTGCATTACCTTAAGAACTTAAGGACCCTAAACTATGGGAATCATGGCATATTCCTTGTTATGGGTAATGCAGGGTTTATATCATCATCGGTAGGGGTTCCTTTTTAAGGGGCTCCATTTAAGGGTCCCTTTAAAAAGGTACCAGAGGGATTTTAGGGGTTTAGGGTTTAGGGATTTTTCGGTTTATGGGGTTGGTGACAAGTAACCATAAGCACAGCTTACGTTAGTCATGACCCTAACTTAAGTCCCATGATCCTCGAAGCTTCCTACCTCAGCCCTAAACCCTTAAAGGGAACCCAATCTGTTGATGATATAAATCCTGCATTACCTTAAGGACCCTAAACTATGGGAATTATGGTATATTCCTTGTTATGGGTAATGAAGGGTTTATATCATGAAGGGTAGGGTTCCTTTTAAGGGCTCCCTTAAGGGTTCCTTGTAAGGGCACAAGAGGGACTTTAGGGGTTTAGGGTTTAGGGGCTTTTCGGTTTAGGGTCTTAGGGAAGGTTTTGGGTCTTCGGGTTTAGGGTTCAGGGCTTAGGGCTTACGTAGGGTTCCCTTTAAGGGTTTAGCTTTTAGGGTCTGCTTGAAGGATCATGGGACTTCGTAGCTAGAGTAGCCATACTTAGAACTAGCTATAACCCCAGTTAAGGTGCTTGTAGCTACACTTTCTAAGTCCCGTGAACCTGCAAAGCAGGTTTAGGGTTCAGGGCCAAGAACAGCATTCACGGTAAATTAACCAGAGTAACATGAACGACCAACCGAACCGACTAAATTGACTGGATGAATACATCATGAACAGTAACGGCAGCAGCAACAACAACACCAGCAGCAGCAGCAACAACAACACAAAAAGCCACGAGACAAAACTAGCACTTGTTCTTATGATGACGATGTGGGCGGATTCTGCGCCATGGGCAGGGGTAGGGCGAGCCTGCTTCTGGACCGGAATGGGGATGATCTCGTCTTCGTACTGAATCTGGGGCACTTCAATCTCTTTCATCACGGTCTGCACCATGGGGACGTGCACCTGTCAGGCGGTGCGATGTGTGAGTTTCAGGAGACAGTTGGGCTTTAGGGTTTAGGATTTAGGGGTTTTAGGGTTTAGGGTTTAGGGGTTTAGGGGTTTAGGGGTTTAGGGGTTTAGGGGGTTTAGGGTTTAGGATTTAGGGTTTCAGGAGACAGTAGTAGGATCCTTCTTCTAAGAACCCCCAAGCAAGGCACCCCGAGCTTTTAAGCACAGTGTCCGAGCCCTAGGTCGGAATACCACATGGGGGTTTCCACCCTAATATAGTATCCTGAATAGTAGGATCCTTGTTTTAAGGACCCCAAACTAAGGTACCCCTTATTTTCGGAAAGCCCCACATTAGTAGCTTGACGAAGTCCAGCGGATACCAGGACCATCGTAGCCTCCGCATACGACACAAGTCTTCCGTGGCCATCAAAGTGCAAAGAGCAACCCAGTTGCGACGATTATCGGGTGATACCCCGAACTGCAAGGCGGAAGGGTTTTTTTTTGAAAAGGTTTGGCCAAACGGTTTTTTTTTTAAAGGTTTGGCCGACCCTTCGGTTGTGTTTGAGTTGCCGCAAGCTATTGGGGAA
>CAJNJA010018899.1:336-10414 GCA_905231915.1 Symbiodinium necroappetens | reverse complement strand
ACTGTATGGGGGCAGTACCCAACCCTTAACCCTAACCCTAAACCCTTCTAAACCCTTCTAAACCCTAAACCTTAAGCCCTTGACCCGAAACCCTAAACCCTAAACAAGCCTTAAACCCTAAACCCTTCTAAACCCTCCTACACCCTGAACCTTAAGCCCTAAATCCTAAACCCTAAACCCCAAAGCCCTTCTAAACCCCCCTAAACCTTAAGCCCTAAATCCGAAACCGCCAAAGCCGCAGATGCGAGACCTGGGAAGCTCGCCGGGCTCCTCTGCACGGCTCGGTGGCCCAAAGAAGTCCATGCCTTCGGGAAGGGAGTTTAGGGTTTCGGGTCGGAGTTTAGGGTTTCGGGGTCAGGTTTAGGGGCTCGAGTTTAGGATTTAGGGGTTAGAGATTAGGGTTTAAGGTTAGGGGTTAGAGTTTAGGGTTTAGGGGTTAGAGTTTACTGTAGGGCTTAGAGTTTGGAAATTAGGGCTTGGAGTTTCTGGGCCGCAAGTGTCTAGGATTGACGGTCGTTCGAGGATTTGGGATATAGAAAGTGTGGCTAGGAACATTGGATTTCTAGGGTGTGAAACCCTACACTTCTAAACTTTCTAAACCCTAAACCCTAAACCCAAAGAAAAATCCTAAGCCCTTATATACCCTTATAAGCCCTAAAGCCTAAACCCTTCTAAACCCTAAACCCTAAGGCCCAGGGCTTCGGATAAGTTTGGGTGATGAGTGTCTTGGTCACTTAGGGGTCTAGGGAGTTCGGAGGTTGACTGTGAAGGCCTCAGATTTTCTACGGTTGAACCCTAAACTTTAAACCCTAAACCCTTCTAAACGCTAAACTCTAAACCCTAAAGCTTAAACCTAAACCCTTATAAACTGTTAATGCATGCAAACCCCTGTGTGAAGCATTGGAGACGCACATTCACTGAAGCCCTTGCCCGAGAAAACAGGTGCGCTTCTTTAGCGTTTTCATGGTAGCGGAGCCTAGCGCTCCAAGGCACATTTCATTTGATCTGTGCCGGGGACCGAACCCAATATCCCCAGAGCTGCCATTAGTGCCAGCCCCGCGTGCCCGTAAGCCTGCCTTGTGCAGCATCGCCTCCGCGTCGCTGTGCCGACGGCTGGGCCCAACGACGAGCTCTTTTACGACCGCCGCTGGGCGCCTGCTTGGTTTTCTTCTCGCTGCGAGCTTCTTTTGTGCTGCGTTGGAGCAGCAGGGAATTGGCCTCACCGACCTCACCTTTTGGGTTGGACCCTTGAGGGGAGTCTTCCTCGTCGGTGCCGGGAGCCTTTGGTGTTTCAAGTTTGAGCAAGCCGCGTCCAGGGTCGGTGCCAGGGCATTTTGCCCCGCACCGGCAGACGCTGAGGTTTGTTTGTGGAAGGTTCAGATCGGCGAGGCGGACATGACTACACCAGTGGGCTTTGCCGCTGGACAGCAGACTGCAGGAGCTGAGCCTGCAGTGGGCCAAGGGGTAGCGGCACAGGAAGCCGTTGTCCAGCACATTGCCGCCACGACGGCAGGCCATGTGGCAATGCAGCGAAGGAGCGAGCAACTTGCAAGGTTGGTGCAAAGGCCGGACATATACAAGCCGGAGACCCGGGACCAGGAGACAGACCAATGGGTTGATTGGCGGTTTTCCTTTGTGAGTTACCTGGGGGTGATCGACAATAAGTTTGTCGAGGAGCTCGAGTGGGTGGAGGCCCAAGCAAGCACCGAGAAGCCCATGGAGACAATGGACCTGGAGACCCAGACTCGCTCACGCGAGTTGTGTGCCATCCTCCTGAGTTTTGTCAGGAACAGACCAGCTCGCCTCGTGCGGGCTGTGGTGCGCAACAATGGCTATGAGGCTTGGCGGCAGCTGCTTGTGGAAATGATGCCGAGCAGCAGACAGCGCCAGTTGGCTCTGGCGAGCCAACTTACAGCCACCAAGCTGGACCCAGGCCGAGCACTCAGCGAACAAGTGGGGCGATATGAGGAGCTTATTCGAGAGTATGAGAGGGTGTCGTGGAGCCGCTATTCAGAGGACCTCAGAATTTCAACGATTGTGGCGGCAGCTCCCCCGGCACTGCAAGCACAACTGCACATGGCGTTGGGACCGGACACGACCTACCAGGAGGTTCGGGACAAGATCCTCCTCTACGAGCGGTCCACGGCAAAGTGGCACACGAACACGAGCCTTGCCATGCCCTCCCTTCAGGACAGCAGCGGCCCTACCCCCATGAAGGTGGATCGCGTGGAGAAAGGGAAGAAGGGCAAAGGCAAGAAGGGCAAAGGCACCAAAGACGGCAGCAAGGGCAAGGACGGAAAGGGCAAGAAGAAGGGCAAGAACAAGGGCGGATCCGGGCGAGACACCTCCGCCCCAGAGTGCTTCAATTGTGGGAAGCGCGGGCACTATGCGCGAGATTGCTGGAGCAAGCCAGCCAAAGGCAAAGGGAAGAGCGGCCGGGTTAACCAGGTGCAAGAGGAGACCACCCCGGCCACACCGTCCGGCGCCTCTACAAGTTCAGCTGCTAGCGCCTCGGCCAGCACCACGCAAGGAAAGGGAGTTCGGATGATACGCATGGTGACGCCACCTTCGGCGCCTATCCTGGAGGTGTATGACATGGCCGAGGGCGAGAACGAAGGGGATTATGACTTCGAGGTCCGGGCCGTGACGTTCTTAAAGTACAAGGCCAAGTTCCCCCCGGACAGCAGCGAGGCCCACGACGGCATGCATTGCGAGATCGTCCTGGACTCGGGGGCCGACGCCTCCATGGTGCCTGAGTCTTTTCGGCACTTGGGCGAGGAACTTGCTGATTCCTCGGCCCCTCTGCTCAAGGATGCCCAGGGCAACACCATCGGCACCAAGGGCGTGAAGCGCTACGAGTTCCTTCTGGAGGACGTGGCCGGCAAGCGCTACCTCATACGCGAAAATTGTGTGGTGGGCCCCGTCCGGTGCCCGCTGCTGGCCGTGGGAAAGTTACTTCGACGAGGCTGGCAGCTGAAGCACGACGGCGGGACCGGCAGCAGGAAGCTACACCTGGAGGAGCCCTTTGGGAGAAAGACGGAGGTGAGCTACCGCAACCACAGCCTGGTGATATCAGGGCACATTCGGGCTCTCACCGAAATTCCTAGGTCCTTGCCGGACCGCGTGCCCAAGATGGACCTCCCGGCCGAGATCCTGGAGAAGGTGGGCGTTGCAGGGATGCACTCCCTAGGCTGCGGCTGGAAAACGCAGTACAGCCCAGCCGCCACGGCGCCAACGGACGGACGCGAGTGGTACGACGCTGACTACTGGTGTTGCAGGACGACTTTCTTGCAGAGCGAAGGGGGCAAGTGGCTGCAGATTGAGAATTCCAGTGATTATAGCTACGAAGCAAATCCCTTTGGAAGAGTTTCTCATCTGCCGGTGCCCAGGGTCACGCTCTTCAACATGACCCCGTTCGATAGCACTTGCTTCCCCGAGGGCTTGGAGCCCAAGGCGTCCGAGAGATTCCAGTACGAGCCCTCGCCCCAGGACATGCCGGAGGAGATTGGAGGTGATGCGGCCGGTCAGCTCGAGCATCCCAGCAGTGCGGGTCAGGTCGCCCCCGGCCAGGCAGCCGAGGATGAAGCAGAAGACGAGACCATGGGTGCACCGCCCGCCGGGCTTACCCAGGAAGAGCTGGAGGCCTACGTGGGCACATGGGCAGCCAAGGCTGTGGAGGAAGACATGGTCAGAGAGCCGGCCGAGATGAGACAGCCGGAGGGCCCGCCGGACGAGGAAGCACAAGCCAAGCACCGGTTGACACACGTGCCGTTTGCTGCTTGGTGCGAGGCCTGCGTCAAGACAAGGAGCCGGGACGACCACCGCCGCAAGAACACGCACGACAACGCCACCCCGGTTGTGCAGGTGGACTTTTACTACACCAAGGTGGACCCAGAGAGCCGAGCACAGCCCAGCGCACACCAGGAGGCCACGAACCTTATAGCGGTGGACCTGCAGACCCGGCTGGTGCTATCCGTGCCAGGCCCGGATAAGGGGCCAGGCATGCTGAGGCAAGCCGCGGAGGAGCTCACACGATTTACGGTGGGGCTCCATGGCGAGGACACCATCATTATGCAGTCCGATGGGGAGCCGTCTGTGAAAGCTTTGGTTCGAAGCACAGCCGCTGCCCGACAGCGACTGGGCCGGAGGACCCAGCAGCGAACTACACCAGTGGGCGTTCACGAGGCCAATGGCGCGGCTGAGCGAGCCATTCAGACGGTGAGGCGTTTGGGCAACACGTTTGTGGAGGAGTTTGAGTCCAAGAGGGGAAAGCTTAGCGTGGGCAGTCACCTTCGAGTGTGGGTGCAAGGCCACGCGGCTTTTATTTACAACCGCTTCCACCTGCTGCCCGGCATCAACAAGACCCCTTTTGAGCTGGCCTATGGAGGCAAGGTGTTCGACCAGAAGCTGTGTGAGTTTGGCGAGGTTGTCTATGGGCGCGTCGTCCGCAAGTACAAGGGTGAGGCGCAGTGGCTGAAAGGCATTTGTTGCGGAATCAACCCGCACAACGGGGCACACCGCCTCATGAGCACTTTTGGCCACCTTGAGTGCAACGCGGTGCGCCGGGGCAACGCCGACATACAGATGACCTCGGAGACCATCGAGGCCGAGATGTTTGGGTTGCCATGGGAGCACGGTGTGGTGGAGAAGCGCAGGCAGGCGAAGCGGAGGCAGCCACCCCAAGCAGTTGGATTGCCTGTTCTTTCTGAACCGAGTGCCTTGCTTGCCCCGCCGACGCCGGCAACACCGGGAGCAGCCTCAGGGGGAATGCCAGCCACACCTGCGCTCTCATTCGGGGCACCAGCAACGCCGGCCGCAGGAGCCAGACCTCGAGACCAAGACGGCCCCGGAGACGAAGCAGGAAGCGACCCACCATCTAGCACGAGTTCCGAGGACGAGCTCTTGGCAGCTGCGGACGCGAGCCCAAGCGGTGTGAAGCGTAAGGCTGGCCATGGAGATGATCAGCCACCGGCTGCCAGACCAAAGGCGGCACCAACAGAGCCCAGCCAAGGTGAGAAGCGGAAAGCCGAGGATAGCCCAAGAGGCAGTGAACCAGGAGGCGGAGAGCCCGCCATCAGGACCATCGAGACGGTCGACGCAGAGTGGCACGAGACGGCCGGCATCGAGGCAACCTTTGTCGAGGAGGAGACCCTTGGCGGTGACGAGGAGATGGCCAATGACGACCTGCCACCCACGTTGCCGCAGGCCACGGTGGATGAACTTGACGAGGCAGCCGAGATCGAGGAGATAGAGCGGCTGGAGCAGATGGGCGTTCTCCTCCCGGACATAGGCGAGGATGCCGAGCACCTGTCGACGACTTTTGCCAAGGTCTGGAAGAAGGGCGAGCACGGTTGGTTTCGCAGAGCGCGCCTTGTGGCCCGCCAATACAGATGGGCGACCCAGATGGATGATGACGAGACGTTCGCGCCCGCTTCCGTGGCGCCCCTCGGCCGACTCATACCCATGATGGCCATGACGTGGGGCACACCCATCTATGTGCTGGACATCAAGGACGCATACCTCACAGTGGAACAGCCAGCCGATGAGCCGGTTGTCATTAGTTCTCCGGCCTCGTGGTACAAGCGGCACGGCGAGCACAAGAAGTGGAAGCTTGGAAGAGTGCTGCCAGGACAGCGGCGTGGGGCGCAGGAGTGGTTTTTGAAGTTCAACGGCGACCTCACGCGCTGCCACTTGGAGGGCATGACCGAAGTGCCCACACTCTACAGGTCACTTTGTGGCAACTACGGGGCACAACTCCATGTGGACGACATGCTGTCCACGGGTGTTCCCGAAATTGTCGAGCCCCTGCACCAGAACCTCAAGGACAAGTACACGGTCAAGATTGCGGGGCCCTACGGTGAGCCAGGAGATGAGTTCGAGTTTTTGAAGCGGCGCTACTTGATAGAGGCCGACCACAGCATCACCGTGCGGCCGGCCACCCGCTTCTATTACGATATCTGGGAGCTCACCGGGAAGCCCAAGCAGCGCAGCACCCCAGGCCCGCAGGAGCACGTGTTCGAGCGCCGAGGCCGGCACCACCTTCAGGACGGTCGTTGGGAAACTTCTTTACATAAGTTGTGAACGGCCGGACGCTCAAGTGGTCATACAGTACCTGGCGTCCAAGGCAAGCAAGCCCACGACCACGTCGCAGAAGGTGCTGGAACACTTGGCAGGGTACCTTTGGGGAACCCAGGGGTACGGCATCAACTTGAGGATGCGCCGAGGCGAGTCTATCCTAAGGTGCGAGGGAGAGCCGCCCACAGCCAAGGTGACCAAGGCAACCAACCACCTTGTCGAGGCCGTCTCTGATTCGAACTTTGCCAACGACCGAGCCACCAGGAAGAGCTTGAGTTCGGGACAGATATATGTGGATGGGGCCCTGGCGTTTTCCTTTGTCAGGTCCCAGAAAGTCGTCACGATGAGCTCGGGGGAGGCCGAGCTGGTGGCATTGACCCAGACCGTTGGCGAAGCAATCTTGGTCAGGAAGGCCGTGGCTTTTCTACAAGGAGTGCGGTATGAGGACGTGAACTTGGTGGCCAGGACTGACAGCTCGGTGGCAAGAGCCATCGCCTCGCGCAACGGCGTGGGGAGAGTGAAGCACTTGGCCACCTCCTGTTTATGGCTGCAGGGCTGGGTGGCTAGAAAGGAGTTGCGCATAGCAGCTGTGCCAACAGAGGTCAACCCAGCAGACCTCGGCACCAAAGTGCTAGCAGCCAAGAGGTTGATGATGTTGTTGTTCATCCTTGGTATGGTCACAGACAACGGCGAGTGCGTGGGAGAAGGTGAGTACACTGAGCGCCGTGGGCGCAACGGAAGCCAGGGCAACCGAGTTTTTCGATTGGCCCAGATGCTTGTGGCCATGAGCTTGCAAGGTTGTGCGGTTCAGGGCGACAACGAGGACCTCATTGAATCCCTCCTCGTGAAGTTTGCCTTTATGCTGGAGTACCTCAACACAATGACCGCAGGCAACCAGGTGACCTTGATCTTCCTGATTGGCCTGCTGACCGGCATGGTGGTGATGTTGATTGGGGGGCGATGGCAGTACTCTTTGAAAGTCGAGTTTGCCACCAATCAAGGGCTTGAGTCGGCTACGGGAAAGCCTCCCGCAGCTGGAGAAGGGCGGCCTTGGGCAAGAACGCCCGTTCACAGACAGGACCTTGTGGAGGGCAGAAGCCAAGGACCGCAGCGAGCACAAAGCCCAGAACCACAGCGAGCACAAAGCCAAGAACCACGAGCACAAAGCCGAGTCCGTGGTGATATTTTTAGTGTTGCCGAAGAGTCAGGGTCCCTTGGTGCAACCAGAGCACCAGCCGTTGAGATCCCAGGGGGCGAGTCGTCGAGAACAAGCACGAGTACCAGGTCAGAAGATCGAGCTGACCCGCGTGAAGGACAGCAGTCTGGTCAGTTCCTGGGTGGAGCAAATCCACGTCCGGCTGGTCAGGCAGACGTGCAGGAGATGATCGGAAGGGCATGGGCAAGCGTGGCACAGCCAGTAGCCAAGGCTACCCCAGTGCCGCAGAACACGACGCCCAGAGGCTACATGGTGATCGCCCCTGGAGCTCGGCAGGACCCGGAGCCGCGCGAAGGAGGAGAAGCACTCGTCATGACCGAGAACGACAATGTTTGCTGTGCGCTTTCCCGAGGCTATGCTTTCCATTTGCCGGGCTGCAGAAACCTACGAGGAAGTGCCCGGAGGATCAAGACAGTGACTCTACGCGAAGCTTTGCTGATGGAACTTCAGCCAGCACAGTGCTGTACAGCAGGACGCGTGCACGTGGTTTGAACAACAGACCGCGCAAGGCTGCACGGTCTGAGGGGGCGTGTTAATGCATGCAAACCCCTGTGTGAAGCATTGGAGACGCACATTCACTGAAGCCCTTGCCCGAGAAAACAGGTGCGCTTCTTTAGCGTTTTCATAAACCCTAAGCCGTAAAAAAGCCTTAAAGCTTAAACCCTAAAGCCTAAACCCCAAAGATTTGTACAGGAGGGTTCCGAATTCAAGCTCCTAGCGTCTTTCCCTGAGAGTTTTATCATGTGGGAGGAGCACGTGAGCCAGGATGCATGGTAATGACTCGTGCGCGTCGCTATCTGCTGAAGAGTTTCAAGTGCGAGTCTCGATTTTTTGTTTGCGGCGTGCTGGACGGACTGACTACATGCGAGCTCGAGGTTCGTTTTTTGCCAAGAGAGTCCAGGTGAAATGGCCGCAGGGCACCATGTTCACTAAGCCCTCCTGAACACTAACCTCTGAACCCGAAGTCATATGCCCACTTTGGAGGCTTTCTCGAAGAAGTTCAGAGGAAGACAGCTTATAAACCGTAAAATGTGGGATCCATAACATATAAGCATCCTTTAAACAAGGTGTGCCGAACATCACGACGTCCCCCACCTTTTCTTCAGGACGTCGACGCCCTGCGCTCGTGCCACTGCATCTACCCTCTGCGCCTTGCTTGCGCACAGAAACCCTAAACCCTAAACCCTAAACCCAAAACCCTAAACCCTAAACCCTAAACCCTAAACCTCTTCCGATGCCCCCCCCCCCCCACAGCCGACTCCGCGAGTCATGTCTTAGTGTGGTCAAAGGGTTTCAGGTTTAACCCTAAACCCAAAACCCTAAACCCTAAACCCTAAGCCCTAAACCCTAAACCCTAAACCCTAAATCCTAAATCCTAAACCCGAAACCCTACACCGTGCCTTCATTTAGGGTTTAGGCTGGGCCCCCCGGAGACCTGAACCTCGAGTCTCTCAAACGGTTACACCCGAAGAAGCGCGGGGTTGGACGCAACACAGAGCCGAAGATCCCGAAGCCCCGCAGTCGTGAATCGTTTGCTTTAGTTGGGTTTGGGGTTGGTTTGTTTTAGGTTTGGGGTTCAGCATTTGTGCAGGCTACACCGGAAGTCATGGGTTTAGCACAAAGATGCAGCAGTCCCCGAGTCTATGGTACATGTCGCTGAAGATGCCAGTTTGGCCGATGTCCCACAAATCTTGCGGTAAGCCTACGACTGGATTGTGTTGTCGCGCTACCTTGGTCCCCGGTAGAAGCCTTGGTAAAAATCCAACCGTGCAGCCTTAATATCGATCATAGGGGTAATCCCAAACCCTAAATGCTAAATCCTCAACGCTGAACCTCCCTAAAGGAGCAGTAAGAGACACAAGACATTCGCGAGGCTTCTGTGGCCACCCCTTCGAGGAGTCTGATGCTCAGGAAGGTCCTTTGCAGTTTTGGCTTTGAGGTTTAGGGATTAGGGTTTGGGACTACCCTAAACTTGTTAATTTGGGGATTAGGGTTGAGGGTCTAGGGTTTAGGCTTTAGCTTGCGCGAAGGCTATGCGCTCTGAAGTTGCTTGTTGGTGAGGTGAAGCCTCCGCAGCAGCTATGAATCCTGCAGAGAGCCCCTGAAAAGCTGGTGAAGACCCTAGGCCCTGCGCCCAAAACCCCTGGAATCATTGTTTCAATATGCTCATAACCTTGTGCTAACCGGGAAGCCCCGAAGCACCAACATCCGCAAAACCCCCAAAGCCACAAAGCCCCAGACCCAGGCATCGGCTGAACGAGTCCAGCAAGGGCTCGCCGAAACTCAGGTCAGAGATCCGGCTCTCGGGGCTTGGTTTAGGGCTTAGGGTTGAGGGAAGCTCCGGATTTGCAGAGTTAGAGCTTCGGGTTTCAGTGTTTAGGCTTTTTGGGTTTGGGGTTTCGGGTTCAGGTTGGGTACTGCCCCCCATACAGCAACAGTCTACAATAGGGCTACTAATACGCCGCCTTCTATATCCATAATATGAATATACTGTTGCTAAGTGGGGGCGGGCAGTATCAAGGTTTAGGGCTTTCGATGTTTAGGGTTTGGGATTGCATGCGGGTTCTGGTCTCGAGGCAGAAGTTCTGCAGCCGGGCTGGTCATTATCGGGAGGGGGTTGCCAGAACGTTTGTCCATAGTACCGTTGTTTTTATCAGAATGATCATACCAACAATAAAAATGCATATGCTAATAATGATGACTATAGGAATACTGTTGATGATATAAATCCTGCATGACCTTAAGGACCCTGAACCATGGGAACTATGGTACATTCCTTATTCTGGG
>CAJNJA010018898.1:0-10415 GCA_905231915.1 Symbiodinium necroappetens | reverse complement strand
GGGTTTAGGGCTTTATCGGTTTTAGGGAAGGTCGGTGGGCTCGGAGAAAAAGTACTAGTCGGTTTTATGCCGCACTGCGTAATGTATCTGACTCATCATGGCTTCTGTGTTATCGTCACATGACTTGGGTCTTTTCTTGCATTCAGAGCTTTAAGATGGTTGAGTTATTGTTGAGGCTTTCTGGTTTGGGGAAAGATGTCTAGACTACAAGTTCTAGGAGGGCTTTCAAATTGTTCTGCGACGATCTCATAATTGTTGTCGAAGATTGAAGGGAATCGTGTGATGCTGGGGGGGGGGGGTGTTTAGGGATCAGGGTTCAGGGACTCAGGCCATCGTTTATGAGTTTAGAAAGCGGGTGTGGGGGGGGGGGGGGGGNNGTTTAAAGCATCGTGTTATAACCGTTTTGGTTGATAGTTGGAGCGTTGCTCTCGACGATGCTGCTGTTCACGCTCATGGATTTGGGGCCTTGCGAGTTTTCTCATCAACTCAGCGCTTCAATCGATGGGGCTTGTGCATACTTGGTTGCTAGAAGTGGTCATGCCGACGGGCCCCTGCTTGTGACTACCCACAGGCTCCTAACTAGTTCCTTTTTGTGGTTTTTATTTAGAATCCTATAAGTTTATACCGAGGGCCAAGCCCAAAGTGGTAGCAAAGGCCTACAAATACAATTTTTGGTGTCAAACGAGCCCACAACTAAACCAAATCCCATGAGAACCCAGACTCAACAATCTTACTTCCCGAATGAGCCAGGGAAATAAAAGGTTAAACTTTCAGATTACTACTCATTTTGGTATTGGGGGAACTAAGCAATACTTGAAGCTTCAGCTGTCGACCGCACGTCCCCAAAGGAAGCCAGGAGACGGTGATGTGGTGGTAGGCATTGTACATGCCAGGCCGCATCAGGTTGGCCTAGTCCGTGTTTAGGGTTTAGGGCTTTCCGTAGGAGAGCCCTTGGGGCTCTTTTACCATAATTGCCATAAGCCCTTAAGCTACGACCCGAACTCTGTGAGGTTTACGACAATCTAGCTCCCCTAAACCCATATTTATAAACCCTAAACCGGTCGGACGGGCAAAAGGCTGGGGGATTTTTAAAGTTGAAGGACCCGGGATCTGGAGCTGTGGGCTCTGAGCTTTTGGGGCTTCGGGCTTCGGAGTTTGAGACCATTTTTTTCACGCCACCTCCTCGCCCGTCCCTCGAAAAAACACCAACTTCCAACTTGGTGGTGAGCTTCGGCCGGCCTAACTTCGCGAAGTTCAATGCTTCCTAGGCTACCTACGCAGTTTCCTAGCGCGGAAATAGATCTTGACCTCCGCGGTGTTGAGGCGGGATGTCATTATTTCAGAGGGGTAAAGGGTACCCACAGGACTATGGCAAAAAAACTCAACCGTAGATTCATGAAAACCCAGGAACCATGATGAATCTTATGCCTGAAATATGCCTTAGGCCCCAGCCATGCAAGCGTCCACGCCCACGTAGTTCTTGTAGATCTTCCTCAGGCATGTAAGAGCCCCAAATCTTACAGAGCTTAGATTTTAAATCCGATAGGCTATAAGGCCAGGGTGGAGCGATTAATCTAAACTCCTGGCAGATAGGCATTTATTCAGCTGATCATGTCGAGGGTGCAGATGCTTTTCAGGTCCAGAGTAAGGGTTCGCAGTTCCTGGCATAGGAGCTGGGGAAAGATTCAAAGAGGACTGTACCAGGCTCGTGGATTGGAGAGCTCATCGGGTGGCTGGTATTCAAATCCCTGAATCACTGAAGGCTGAACGCAAAAAGCATCAAAACCTGGTTACCGGTTAAAACAAATCGACAGTTAAACCCCCAATCCTAAACCCCTAAACAAGGGAAACCTTAAACCCAAGCCTAAACCCCCAACCCTAAACCCCTAAGCAAAGGAAACCTCAAACTCAACCCTAACCCAACCCTAAACCGCTAACCAAAGGAAACTTTAAACCCCCCAAAAGGTACCGGAGCTAAAAACCTAAAAAACACCACAAACTACCTTAGACCATCCCTAAACCCTGTACTTATAAGCCCTATATGACCTTCTACCCCGGTTTTTTGGGGGGTTAGGGCTTAGGGGGTTTAGGGGTATAGGGTTTTAGGGGTTAGGGGTTTAGGGGTTTAGGGCTTATAGAGCTTCCTTTACCCCAAAGAAAAGGAGAGGGAAAACGTTGAAGCCCAGGGTCTTCCGATGGACCACGCGCGTGAAGAGCAAGCCGCTGGGCCCTGGAAAGCGCGGCAAAGGCGGGGGGGGGAAGCTGAGGGTTTGGAAGGGGAGGGGGTGCCTGGGGGTTGGGATTTGTAGGATTTGGGAGTTGGGATTTTTCAGGGTTTAGGATTTAAGACATACTTAGGGTTTAGGATTTTTAGGATTTGGGGGTATTAGTGCCAAAAGTTGAGGGTTTAGGGCTGGCCAGGGATTAGGTTTCAGGCTTAGGGATCCGGGTGCAGGCTGTGTTTGAAAGCTCTCGCCTGGCCAGCACCAAAGGGACTAGGAGTTGCGGCTCAGGGTTTCGACTCTCACACTCGCACACGCAGGCAAGGGTTTAGGGTTTAGGGTTTAGGGGGAAAATGCTGTAGGGCTTGTAGAGTTCATGAACTCACGGGGCTGATAATGGGGTTTGTAGGAGAAATGTTATCAGAATGAAGGTTCTTAGGGCTCAGGTTGGAGATGGAGGGCTTTGAGGTTGTAAGAGGGTATAGGATTTTTGCTACACGCTTCATCAAGGGTCTGAGTTTAAACTGGCTTTGACACAGGATTTCCGTGGGGTTCTTGATGGGGTTCTCACGACTTCAGAAGGAATCCTCTAGCGTGTTTCTCAAGGGTTCGCGGTGTGAAGGGGTGGAAGGTTTTGGGCTCGTTTACACGCAGTAGTAGGATATTCGAGTGTCCGGCCATTCCTGGGGACTAGGGCCCTAAGCCCTAGACCGCTAAACTCCAAACCTTGAACCTCTGTAGACCCCCAAACCCTGAGCGCATACTCCTGTCTCAGCCCAAACAAACTGACACAACTTGCTGAATCACCCCCTGGCTGTACACTACGCGTGAGTCCGAATGAGTGCCAGAAGCCTCTAAGACTCGGGATACGCGAGTGTAGAGCTTTCTTCGCTTTTAATTTGCAAAACGGGACACTGTGAGAGTCTGCCTTCTCAGGTTTCGGTCACTTAGGCAACTAACATTCCTAGAATGGCTTCGGCAGACTTTCGCCCTGAGTTCAACAAACGCTTGCCGAAAGCAAAGCTAGGAAAACGAAGCCAAACCCCTAAACGCCGAAATCACCAACCCCAAATCCCTGAATCTCTACCTCCTGTATTTACTCTTCTCTATATAGTTGGTCTTTGCTTTGCTCATCGCACATCTCTGTTACAAACCCTTCATAACAGATATCAGATAGCAGATAGACAGTATATGGGAGTCAGAAAAGTGTAAGAGACCCCTAAACACAGCCAAGAAAGGGACTCTTGTCATAAGCACAACTGAACAAGCTACCCACAACTTCAAAACCACACACTGATTACTATAGATCTGGTTCTGCGGCTCCCTGAAACAGAGCCCTGCCTGTGATGTAACGACCACACTCTGTGACCACCCTGACGGCACCCAGGTTCTTGTTCGTGATCAGCTCCTTCGATTCGGCTGCACTGAACTGGCTTAGGCCTAAACCCTAAACCCTTATAATCTTATAAACCCTAAACCCTAAACCGTCTCGGGCAGGCAAAAGAGCAGAAGCAGAATCAGAGAAGCCTCGCCTCTGTCTATCTCCCGTCGTCGGACAGCATCTAGCAGGTCTCCCAAGGACTTGTCCTTGCTCGTATGTTTTTTTTGTATTCTGCTGCATCCTGCGGCTGCAACGCTTCATTCTTTCAGCCTCAGACTATTTCTGGCGCAGTTGAGACGAAATTGTGGCGATCGCCGCCTTCCAAGACGCCGTGTTACATGTATGCACCTCTTTAGATGCCGAAGTACCACAACCGCTTGTCTTCTCGATTTTCCGAAGTCTCCAACCCTAGGGCCTGGAAGTCCAGATCCCACCTGCAGGGAAGCAGCTGCAATGAAAACCCGACACCACCACTGCCGACTTCTCGCAGGACGCATCATCTCAAGCAGAGACAGACCCTCTTCATCCACTGTGCCACAGCCACAGCAGCAGCAGTGACAGAATGATAGCACCCAAACTAAGGAACACCACGGAATGGTAAATGCGGAAGCCAGTTCCGCAACTACATCCAAAGATTTCAGGCTGAGGCTTTACTGCTCCTTGTAAATCTCCTGGATTCCGGCTCCGACAGCTTTCACGTCAATGATGTTCTCCTGTTTCAGGGGCTCAGGCTTCTGCTTCTAAAGAGTGGCATGTACGATTCCAGGCTCAGGTCATAGGGTTCGGTTCAGTCTCGAGTCTTTAAGGGTTCAGGTTTGGGCTAGGTGTTTGGGAAGTAACTTTGAGGGGATCATGTAAGGGTCAAACTACAGGTGCGAATGACCTATCTAGGTAGTTGGCGGCTTGAAGTGACTGGGCCCTAAAACTCAGACTAAAACTGTAACCTTGGGGGTTAGTACACGAGTGTTGCCTGCCATGGAGATAGATCGGAGGAGAGAGCTTACAATTCATAGGGCCTCTTGCAGATGAATATCGTATCACGTTGGGAAGCCAGGTGCTCGCGTGAAGAAAGCCTACATCAGCCATCCTGCCTCGCTTCGGAGGTTAGAGCCCGACGATCTCTTCACACGGAAAACACCGAATAACTGCACCCGCTGACGTAGGTTCGCCCGGGGGAAGACGGCATATCAGAGCGTGTAAGAAACCAAAGCACTCCTGACATGAAGCTTGCGAAGGGGACTAAAATTAGATGATCAACTTACTTGGAAGTACACCCTAAACCCTGAACCCTCAACCTTCCACCCCACACACGACACTCAACGTTGAGGGATTTCGGCTCTGAGTTGCAGCCCAGCATACTGCTAAGAGAGCTTTCAACCCCCTTCAAGCCTCAATCAAAACCCCAAAACCCTATGTGACACTGAATACCAAGCCCTATATACTACTTCAGATTTAGGAGCACACGGCTGGGGAGATTCCGGCTAATATCGGGGCCTTAAGCCTCCAGTCTTGGAAAAGGCTTCTGACCTACGTCTATATGGGTAGCTCTCTAAACTCGGGTCCTTTATGGGATCCCTTTTTATAAGGGTGCCCTACTATATTTGGGACCTGAAAGGCGACCGTCAGTTAGAGAACTACCTATATGATGGGAGTTAGGATTAGGGGGACGCTGGGGGATATAGACCCTCTCAATAAGGTCCCCTTTAAGAGAGCTACAAGAAGGGTGCAGAAGGGTCCCCTTTAAGGGGTCTCCCTGATACTACCTAGGATATGAGTAAGGAACCCCAAGGATAGTTTTGGTAAAAATCCCAGGCCCCTGTACTATCAGCCTCCGGACGGTAGGGGATACCGAAGCCACCGCCCAGGTTCACCAGCTCAATGTTAATGCCCAGCTTCTCCTGCCGAGTTTTAGGGCTTCGGGATTTGGGGTTAAAGACCCAAAACAATGGGTTTTGTTGGGTGTTATTTGTAGGTTCAAGGGTTATGTTGCGGAGCTTCTGGACTCTTTACAGCTTCAAAAACCTAAACCTCTAGCAAGCCAGGAAGCCCTGGAACCACTACACGCAGTCTAAATCCTAAGCCTCTGTCTTTGCGTTACGAGTTGGGTGATCGCACTAGTCGTGATGAGTATTACGACGCCTGCTTGGTACCCAAGTTCGCGCCCATCCCAGGAGCCACCTTGATGGATCCGACGAGGCCGAAAAGCATTCGAGCAGTCTCCAACAGCTCTTGGGCCTGGTTCACACGGTTTATGGTTCAGGGAGTTAGGGAGTTAAGGGTTTAGGGTTTAGAGAGTTTAGGGTTGAGGCAGATGGACAAAGATGGGCCTTTCCGTGTGTGATTGTTGAAACTCAGGGAGCCACCACACGGCTTACAGTGTACAAACGTGCCGCTCTTCCTCGACCGAGGATGCTGTCAGCTAAAAGTTTGTAGTCTCTGGTTTAGGGTTTAGAGGGTTTAGAGGGTTTAGAGGGTTTAGAGGGTTTATAGGGTTTAGGGTTTGCAGTCTCTGCAGTTGAAGACTTGCGTTAAGCGGGCTTGGGGTACAGGTCGCGCGGCGTTGAAGCCGGTGTGTGTGCTTCCAGGATGCTGTCTAGTTTTTGGGATTGCGGGCTGAAAGTCCATATATGGTTGGACGTGTAGTGTAATGCTGACTGCAAGCAAAAACGAGGTTTATATATATATATACATATATATATATATATATTTGCACAAGTCGTGTCTTTGCTTGCGGGTGGTTGAAGCTGAGGTGTCACAGTGTAGGGGTCACTTACCTTTGCATGTTTTAAAGTGCAATGCAATGAAAATGATTACGGGGTCATGAACTAGTGATGTCTGTGGTTTGCAAACCCTAAAACCCTACGTCCGAAACCTGAACTCCTAAACCCTTGTCTTGGGGAAACCCTGAACCCTTAAGTACTTATGGTTCAGGGTCCCAGAGTAGTGTTTTGTTTTCGGCCCTGAGCACGACCTGCTCCACTCTTCTTCGGATGATACTAAAGCCCGCTCAACCCATCAAGCCCCAGACCCCAAAGCACCCAACAATTTCAACACAGGCTTCACATATGTTTTCGTATCCATTTAGGAAATGTAGGTCCAGCTATGTATGCACCTACGTATGTACCAGGGGGAGGGAGGCACACCAAACACACGTACATACCGCACCCTGGGTCCCAACCTTCAGGCAGTTGGACACGACCATCGCATGGAGCCCAAAGCGCTTGACTCCAAGATCCCGGCCTCTGGCAAAGCAAAACAAACAAAGCACATCGAAGCTACACCAAAAAGGCGGGCCTTGAAGCTAAGGGATTCTAGAAGGGTTGTTTAGGCAATCTGAAAGGTTGGTATAAGGGTGTCTAGAGTTTTGTGGGATTTGTTGGATAGGCTTTCTGCAAACAGGGAGGGTTGTACCATGATCATGAGAAGGGCCCTAAGCAATACTTCTTGTTCCTACTTATTCGGGTCTGCCGCTGACCTTCGTGACTGCGCCCCTCGATGTAGTCTGAAATGAGACCCAAGTTTCACCTCCAGAATTTATAGTGCTTTGAGTTTTGGGACGCACCGCGTCGCGCTGTCGCTCAATATGAGTGCTGGCCTGCGGATCGGGAGTCCACAAGAAAGACTTATTCGGGTCTCTATACACTAGTCCAACCGCATGTTTGGAGAGTATGGGCCCTTTCATTGCAAAGCTTTAGGGGTTAGGGTTTAGGTCTTATATCTGCCCAAATTCTTAGTTAATCAAGGCTTACCTGTAACTCTCTTGACCTACAGATTAGCAGCCATTACCCCTTAAGTAGTAGGTAGAACCCATAAAACTGTTAAGTAGAGTCAAGTAGGGCTTTAGGGCTCTAGGGCCCCTAAATCCTAAATCCTAAACCCTAAACCCCTAAACCACCCTAAACCCTTAAACCCTTAAACCCTAAACCCTAAACCCCCAAGTAAGGTTTCTACCAGGGTTCGACCCAAGGCTCCAGGAGGGTCTTACACGGGTGCCATCTAGGCATTTTTGGGAGTGCGGAGCGCTACTTGAAGGTTTAGGGTTTAAGGTTTTAGGTTTTGGGGCTTTAAAGGATCAAGGGACCTAGTAAGCAGGGTTGCTAGGCGGATACATAGACTTACCATCACTTATGACCCGAGTGAAGACACACATAACCTTACTTACTCAGTCCCATGATCCTCCAAGTAGGATTCAAACAGTGGGGCAATGGACCTCTACCCGAAACCTGCTAGACCTCAGACCCTAAATCCTAAACCCTAAAATCCAAAATCCCTAGAGACCCTGGCCGAGACCCGACCCGGGATCCCAAACAGAGAGTTCAGAATTTAAGGCTTCAGGTAACAGTTCAAGAGCTCCGGCTTAGAACCCTCCGCCCTGAACCCTAAACCCTCGAGGCTGTGGGTTCAGTCCCAGAGGCTCTATGCCTCAAGAAGCCTAAACCCTACATTCCCAAACCTTAACCAGCCCCCCCAAACCCTGAACCCAAAAGAAGGGCCCTTCGTACTATGAACCCAAAAGAAAGGGCCTTCGTACTATGAACCCAACAGAAGGGCCCTTCGTACTAGATCTTCCGACCCTCATTTCAACCCGTGAATACTGGAGCAACCAACCGTCAACTCTAAGCTTCCTCGAACTAATCCTGGGCTTCCTCTAGTCTTATAAGTCTTATGAACCCTACAGTTGCATAAACCGTGAACGCTGGTTTCTATGCATGGTCTTGGATACTTCAAAGGCTCTTCTAAGCATTCAGGCCTTAAACTAGTATGTTGCCCTGTTCATCTCCATAGCCCCTCAGAAATCCCTATTCAAACCATTTCGGCGTCTGTATCACAGCCGTTTTTTGGTCCAGGCACATTTCTTGTAGCCGGCGAAGAGCTGGTCCAGGGTGGTGCCGAACTTGGCCTCCTTCGGGTCCTCGGTCAGTTTAGGGGAAGATGCGGCTACCTTAATTTGGGTTATTATAATTGGGGTTATTAAGTAATTATAGGTATAGTTACCTTTTGTATTACCTTAGTTACTAAGTCCCATGAAGAGTCACCGAGGATAGGGGGAAACGAGCAAGCTTTCAGACCACTACACTGCTGGTGTTCTCGATTCGGGAGTTGCTTTTTTTTTTGCGAATGACATTTCTAACCGCTGCCCGGGAAGACCTACCCCAAGAAGCTAACCCCAGGCATATCTTGGGGCGGAGTTAAGCGGGCTAGCGCCAAGGGCGCTTAGGCCTTAGGGTTCAGTTTTAGAGCGTGGGTTTGAGGGCTTAGGATTCTCGTGCTAAGCCGGGCACACGACCCCAAGAAACTCACAAGAGCTGTGAGGCCCAGGGGACGAGAAAAAGCCTATTCCAATCAACACAAGACCCCGCGTTGCAAGGTAGGTCATCACCTCCCGAACCAAACCCCGTAAACCCCGCCAAAGCCGCCTGGACGAAGAGTGTCTATAGCTCTCAACCAGCCCTGCAGCTGATTACTTTTCTGCTTTATCGAAATGCTTCATTTAGCACAAACCCTAAACCCTAAGCCCGTGTGATGGTGTTCAGGGTTAGTGTTTTCAGGGCATGCAGGATAAAGGCTTCCTTACTTGGGATACTTGAGGGCTTACTGATTCCCCAAGGGTTTCATTAGGGCTTAGGATTCTTGCCCTCACGTCTTCTACACTAACCCCTAGCCGCCGCTCAGGCTTAAGAAATGTGGGAGTTTCCGAAAATAGGGGACCCTACTATGGTACCCTGAGTAGTAGCAAGGATCCGTATTATAAGGACGCCCCCCAAAAAATTGGGCACCCCAATTTTCGGAAACCCCCATGTGAGAGCCCCCAGACCTGATCATGGAGAGAGTACTGACTGGGCCTACCCATAGGCCCCTTAGTAGTTCCGGTTTATATATATAGAGAGAGAGAGAGAGAACTACCAAAGAGCCTATGTAATCCCAAAAAGGAACTACTAAGGGGCCTATGGGTATTGACTGGGCCTAGCTCGTTTTTACATCCTGCGGGTGAGACACGAACCTTGTAAACCCTACGTGCCGACATAAACTAAGCCCCGACCCCTCGTATTCCACAAAACCTGTCCACAACAGCTTGTCGAAGACTCGAACCCCCCCAATTCGGGGCTGTTTCTACAACCCATTAGAGACAGCCTATCTGCCTGATCCCTATTAGAACCTCTTTTCGGCAGGGTTTGTCATCAGGCATCTACACTATTGCCTACCTTATCACGGGGCAGCGCGGTCTCTGAAGACTCGAACCCTCCAAAAACGACGCAGCAACCCTGAAATTCTTCCGAGCAGCGCCAATCAGAACGTTGCCAGTTCGCGTTGGCCCGGGATTGTACCGAAAACCTGCATCTTTAGGTTTGGAAACAAAGCCCAAAACCCCAGAAGCCAAAACCCTACACCCAAAACCCTCAAAACCCTACACCCAAACCTTAAAGCAGCTTCGGGTAATTACCAAGCCTAGGGTCTCAGTATTTTTTCGGCATATGCGAAAGTCCAGGGTAGAAATTTGGGGGGGGGGGGGGGNNGGGCTCTGGATGTCGGAACCCGACCTGCCAGAATCCTCGCGGCCCTGCACTATTGATACAGCGCCTGGGACTCTAATCACCTACAGTTGTATGGGTTATCTGTAGGTCAAGAGTGTTACAGGTGAGGCTTGTCGTCTCAGGGAAATTCATACGGGTTGCGGGACTCACAGAAAATGACAAATGGGGCGATAAGTGCCTTGATTGTGGCTATGACATGAGTTGTTGTACTTGGAAGTAGACTGATTCAAATCGTGTCCTAGCATACTAGTTACCGAGCTGGCGAAGGCCCCTGATCCG
>CAJNJA010018897.1:16635-35433 GCA_905231915.1 Symbiodinium necroappetens | reverse complement strand
GGCACAAGAACCAAGAAACCAAAGACCAGAGGACCAGAGGACCAGCTGACCAGCGGACCAAAGGACCAGGGACCAAGGGACCAGCGGACTAGCGAACCAAGGGCCTAGCCAAACCTTTTACAAACCCACTTTGGCCAAACCTTTAAAAAAAAAACCGGGACCCCAGTTCTTGCCACCACACAAGCAGGCGTACCAAAAACCGCGTATATTTTGTACGCATATGGGTAGTTCTCCAAAATAGGGTCCCTTTTTAGGTCCCCAATATAGTACGGAACCCTAGAAGGGACCCTAACTTAGAGAACTATCCATACATGCGCATTTTTCTATAACCTCAAGAACCGCCTTAAATAAGCCACGTTCGACCTCAAGGGAAATTAGTTATAAGACCCGCATAAGACGAAACGGACAGGACCACCACGCTGTAATCCAAACCGGTCAAGCGAATTTCAAGTTGTCTTCCGCGGAAAAACATTAGTTGCGCCGTCTTGAAGCTAAATCTTATAAGACCTCCACATCGATGAAGTTTAAAGCACAAACCCAACACCAGAATCGTTTGAAGCTTCCAGCCTGAGCCTTTAACTTCAACACCGTCAACACAATGTCCAAGCCTGACATGCATTAGTAGAATGAATGGTTTAGGGTTTAGGGTTTAGGGCTTAGGGATTAGGGTTTAGGGTGAATCATGGATCTCATGTGTAGGTCCCTGAACCATGATCGAGCACCACGACGACCACAGTCAAGACGACCACGACCAAGCCAACCGGGACGACCACTACGAACACGACCAGCAGGACAAAGAGGAGACCGCCCGGAGACGAGGAGACCACCAGGATACCGCAGAGAGACCACTCATGAAACCAGGATGCCACCAGAAGACTACCCGGAAACGAGACCACGAGGAGACCCACCACAGCCAAAATGCCTCTCCCCAAGCACTGGAGGATGCAGGAGCACGGCCACAATGTTTCCCCCGAACTACTGGCGGATTCAAGGACCTGACCACCACGCTTCGCCCAGGTCTACGTTGCAAGTGCTTCCCACATAGACTGACAGGATTCAGGAGCAAGGCCTCAAGTAAGGGCGGAGTTCAGACCTTTCGAACATTTGGGTTTCCGAAAATAGGGGACCCCAATATAGTACCGTAAATAGTAGGATCCTTATTATTATAAGGACCCCCAAATAAGGTACCCTAATTTTCGAAAGTCCCATATGAAATCCCTTGTGGCCCTTGTCAGTAAAGCAAGTGGGCTCAATCGTGAAGAAGGTGTCGATCAAAGACTCAGCATGAGCTCCGCCGGGTCTTCCGAGTAGACAAGGCAATCCGGGGCCGGCTCGTAGTGCTTTATCAGGTGCCGCTCCCGCAATGCTTGCTACTTTGGTCCACAAGTCGCCTGGGAACTCGATGGTGTGCCAAACGGGCTTGCTATCTTTGGTGAAAATGGTTACCTAACTTTCCGGCACTTCTCCTATCAGCAGTGAGGCCTTCAGAAAGGCGTGAAGATCGCCGTAAGGGCTTGACGTAGCTTGACCCATAGGCTCCATAGTAGTTCCTGTTTGGGGCTCATGTATAGGATCCTATAAGGTAATCCCAAAAAGGAACTACTTTGGAGCCTATGGGGAGGGACTTGACTCTCTCGCGCAAGTCCGCCGGGAGCATCGTCATGACCGCACTTGCAGTGTCTTGTTTGAGTCGCCCTGATTCCAATAGCTTCCTCGCGAAGTATGCACGGTACCGCCGCCGGTGCCTCTCGCCCGCACTAACCAACTCCTAACGTTGGAACCCCATACGGTGTGCCACACTCTTCGGCCCAAACACCCGCAGGCCTAATCAACGCCCTAAATCCTAAACCCATGATCTCTAAACCACACTGTTCCAAACCTCAAATCCGACACCCAGGCCCCGACGTGGCACACGAAGCCGGTTGAAATGGGCTCGGTGGCGATGACAATGTCATCTTCCTCAGGGATTGCAGCGTAGAGCAGTGCAGAAGCCAACAAGTTTGAGCGTGGCATTAGAATTTAACATCTCCAACCGGAACCCTTAAAAAAAAACAAAACCTTAAGTAGGCATCAACGGATGCTGCTAACGAATGTCAACCAATTCAACTTGTAGGCGGGTCTGCACGCATTGACGCCAAATCCATGATGTGCCAGGATGTCTTTGTCCCAGCTGTTTCAGAAACTCTGCAACTTCTTCAGCATGATAAGCCCTTGGTGTGTGTGTGTGTGTGGTGAAACTCTCTCGCCCAAAGCAATTCTGTCGAATGCTGCAGCTCCGCAGGCCTTCCGCTTGACAACTCATAAGTATATATCAAAGTCCCAAAACAGATCATCTTCCCTAATCCCCCCAGGTACCTACTATATAGGGTACTAGAGCCCCTAGGGCCCTATATAGTAGGTACCTGGGGGTTAGGGTTCAACCCCATGTTTCCAAGTACTTTGTCTAGTGTAACTAGATTTTGGCGCTTCCCAGGTCCCTGCAGCCTCAACCCTGCAAGCCCAGCTTAGGGTTTAGGGTGTAGGGGTTTAGGGGTTTAGGGGTTTATGCAAGCAGTCACTGCGGACGATCCGGGCGAGAGGCACGCAAGGATCACTACAACGAACTATCAAATGGAATTAGGGGTTTATAGGTTTAGGGTTTAGGGTTAAGGGGTTTCGGGGTTTAGGGTTTGGGGCTTGTAGGGTTGGGTTTATAGGGTTTAGGGGTTTAGGGTTTAGGGCTTAAGCATAGAATGTCCCTCCACCATTGTTTGGCGCTACTGACTGGGGCTCAATGACATAATAGCCTGCGGATGTCAGTGAAGTCTTTGTTGGGCTTCGGTCTCTACTTGGGGGTCCACTTGCAGTTGCATAAGCAAGGTTCCTTTGAATGCTCTGTAGGGTTTAGGTTTAGGGTTTAAGATTGAAGGGTTAGGGTTTAGGGTACGCTTGGAAATTCATGGGTAGTTGCAAGTGGGGTTACAAGTTACAAGTAGGGTTCCTTTAAGGGTTCTATAGGGTTTAGAAATTAGAGGTTCAAGTCTAGGGTAGTTATTCAATGGGGCTACAAGTATGGTTCGGGGACCTTTACCCATGAACCTCCAAGAAAAGTGCAGGCTGTTGGCTTGTAGGATTTAGAGCTCAGGCTGCGGGATTTACGGATCTAAATCTGGGTCCACAAGAGTTTAAGTGTTGAGGGCCTAGGCGGTGTGGAATTCCGGGTCAAGGGTTTCACCTATCAGCCTTTGGAAGTTCAGAGAATTGGCGACTCGATCGGCGTAGTAATGTGCTTGTAGTGTTAGCTGGGATAAGAAATAGTTTTGAAGCATTCATAATTTCAATCGGGTATGACCGTAAACCAAGCCCCCTAAAGAATAGTATTTGTAGTTTTTGCGTAGTAGCGGCAACACTGAAATCTTTGAGCATCCAAGCCATACTTGGTATCTCGCCCTACCTGGCGTTCTCCTACGACCTGTGCCAGAATCTTGCACGAAAGCGACAGAACATGAACATGACCCTGGTTTTGGCTGAACCCGCAACTCTTACTGGTTTGGCCGACTGCGTTTCCATGGAACCGACAGTCAACAAGAGTTTATCTTGCATCCAGACCCGGTCCCCTACTTGGAGGATCAAGAGACTTGGAACCCCTAAACCCTAAACCCCTAAACCCTAAACCCCTAAACTCTAAACCCTATACCTCAAAACTAAATAAGTATGGTTGCCTCATCTACAGCATAGAGCCCTACCCAGAGAACCCAATACCCCTTAATTACGGAATATACCTTAAATCATGATATGAAGGCCCCTATAATTTAAGGTACATTCCTTAATTAAGGGGTATTGGGCTCTCTGGGTAGAGCCCTAGATACTCAGTCGCAGAATCCTTTGAGCACGACCCCTCGGGCTGGCCTCCACGACCTCCCGAAAGAGAAGCCTGGAAAGCAGGTTTAGGGTTTAGCGGGGTTTGGGTTTAGGGTTTAGGGTTCAGGGGTTCAGGGTTTAGGGGTTTAGGGTTTAGGGGTTTAGGGGTTTAGGGGTTTAGGGGTTTAGGGTTTAGGGTTTGCAGCAAAGCAGGTTTGACCCTAAGCCCCAAACCCTGCTACACTGCTACACCCCACACTAGGGATCTATAGTAGATGCAGCGGTTTTCCTAAACCCTAAACCCTAATGGCAACTTCAACCCCAGAGAGCCCAATACCCCTCAATTAAGGAATATGCCTTGAGTTATAGGGTCCTTCATATTATGATTTAAGGTCTATTTCCTTAATTAAGGGGTATTGAGCTCTCTGGGATGAAAATCACGGCACAAGAGCCCAGGTTTGCGGCTTGCGAAGCTTCAGGGCCTTGGGGCTCGAGGGTTGGGGTGATGAGGGTTGAGGGATTCGGGGCTTTAGGGATGAATGGATATAGGGTCGAGGATGATGTAGGGATTTAGGGGTTTTACGGATTCCGGGGCTCTAGGGATTTAGTGACTTGGGGTTTAGGAAGAAGTAGGGATTTAGGCCTTTAGCGATCGAGGGTTTCGGGATGGCATCTGAAGCCGATATCCAGCAGGCGCCCAGAAAATACTTGTACCTGAAGCCCTCCTTTAAACCCTAAACCCTAGAGCCGTTGCAAACCTAACCTGATATGATAGGAAGGAGATGAATCAGAACCGGCAACACCCGGTGGTAGTGAAGCAGGCTTCCGTGTTGGCTCTGTTTGTCACTTGGGCTTTTAAGAGAGTCCAATCGCAGGGCAATTTAAGATACAGCGAGCTTAGCGCACCTAAGAGCCCTAAACCTCAAGCCCGAACGTCTCAAACTCTGCTGTAAACCCTGAAGCCCTAAACAACTATACACATCTCAACATCTCTAGACCATAAATCTAAGCTAAAGCCCTGAACATAACTCCACCCTGAAACCTTAAATCCTGGATGCACTCCAGCCGTCGGCTGAGTCGAACTATGCTAGCCAAGATCCCGAACTGAAGCTGCAGTTGCAGCGTGAACTGTGTTTCTAAACCCTAAACCCCTAAACCCTAAACCCCTACATCCTAAACCCCTAAACCCTAAACCCTACATCCAGCCTCCCCAGTGTGTCGAAGAGACCGGAGACAAGTGTGTCGAGATCCATGGCTGCGCAAAGCTGTCGACTTGCTGCGCCCGGGAAAGTCCGGGGCAAATTCTCTACACCCGCGTCGAGCGATATATATTCTGCGATGATAATACTATACCATTACGCGCACCACAAGACTATGATATTATAATATTTCTGCCATCATACCTTTAGATATTCAAAAAATGGTGGCAAGCTGAATCTGAAGGTTCAAACTTTCTGCAGAGTCTGCACAACCGGTTAGCTGGTCTAGGGTTTTGGGGGTTTAGGGTTTTAGCATAACTAAGTTGAAGAGGCTACTGAGACTCAGCATCTGCAGTTGCAGCCGGAGTACTTAAACAACGGATTAGGGTTTAGGGTGTAGGGTTAAGGGGGTACTTAGAAACTGATTACATTGATGGCGCTGCATTGTGGGTTAAGGTTTAAAGTTACTCCTCTTGCAACTGACACTAAACCCTAAACCCTAAACCCTAAACCCTCAACCCTAAACCCTCAACCCTCAACCCTAAACCCTAAACCCTAAACCCTAAACCTGCAACATGAAGTGCTCCTGAGGCTTTAGTCGCTGCCATCGATGTCCAGGCTTGTTGGTCTTAGGGTTTAGGGTTTAGGGTTTAGGGTTGAGGGTTTAGGGTTTAGGGTTGAGGGTTTAGGGTTTAGGGTTTAGGTTCTAACCCATTCCCCCCTCCTTTGACGCATACTTTGTGGTGTGCCAATGTACCCAGAGAGCCCAACAGCCCGTAATTAAGGAATATACCGAAAACCATGGCATCATAAAAAGGCCCCTATAGTTTAAGGTAAACCCTAAACCCTAAACCGTTTATTATATTCCATATTTAAAGGGCATTGGGCTCTCTGGGCAAGCAGGAACAACCAGGTCTCGGAAGCCCAAAGGAAGACCCTACCTAAGATCATAAAGTCTAGTACCTTCTTACTTGTGGTTACCTGAGGGTTTAAGGTTTAGGGTTTTAAGGGTTTGGGGTTTAGGGTTTTAAGGGTTTGGGGTCTAGGGCTTTAGGGTTTAGGGTCTAGTGCCTTCTTGTGGTTATCTTCGTTTCTCGTTACAAGGTCCTGACCGCAAAAGAGGTGGTAGTATGCATAACTATGTTCTAAATTCCAGGACCAGCCAACAAACACCCTAAACCCTAAACCACAAACCCTAAACCACAAACATTATGCTCCACGGCTCGAGCTTCTGGTGTAATTAGCCCTTAAATTTGCGGGTTTAGGGATTGGGGTTTAGAGCTTTTAAGGTTTAGGGTTCAAGGTTAGGTTTGGGGCTTGTGGCCCTAAGCCCAAAACCCTAAACCCCTAAACTCTAAGACGTTAGGGTTGAGTTTTTTTAGTGTACTGGCGCCTCTTTCTGCGAAGCGACACCTGCTCAAAAGAAGAGCCTACACTAAGAGAGGGCTGAGGTTTAGGGTTTAGGGTTTAGTGGGTCAGGGTTTAGGGTTTAGGGTTAAGGGTTTAGTAGGTCAGGGTTTAGGGTTTAGGCAAAGACCCAGAGGCCATCCTCAGGTCCTGGGGCCTCTCGGACTGCCGGGGCTTCCTACGGGAGTTTCCGGAAATTGGGGGGGTCCCTTATTCTAGGGTCCTTATACTAAGGATCCTACTATTTAGGGTACCATAATAGGGTCCCCTATGTTCCGAAACCCCTATATACCTTAAATTTATAGGATATGCTTTGGCCCCAAAGTACTTATGTAGGGACTGCTTTAAGGCCAAAGTATATACTATTTAGGAACATGGACCCTTAGGGTGAGGTTTCCTTCTCCAGGGCCTTCTCGGAAGGGGCAGCGTAAAGGGCTTCCCAGAGAACCCAAGACCCCTCAACTAAGGAATAGACCTTCAGACGATTGAGGCCCCTATAATTTAAGGTACATTCCCTAATTAAGGGGTATTGGGTTCTCTGGGTTTGAAGTATATCATAGGCTGATTGCATTCCCTCTGGAAAAATGTCGTCAATGTGTCACCCTACTTGTCAATATTTTCCGAAACAAGAGGTGGACCGCTCCAAACCATGCACGTTGCCCCAAAATCCCTCTAGGTGGGGTAGCTGTTCGGATATTTTGGTTGTCCCACCCCACCCCGACGCTCGAGAGAAGCTCGCAACCCTATATACAAACGCAAACCGTCAGCAGTAGCTCGCGGCCCTCAACCCCATAAACCCCCCAAACCCTAAACCGCAAACCCCATAAGCCCTAAGCCCTAAACCCTGAACCATGCCCCTCAAGCTTGAGTACGAAGCCTGTGCTTAAGACCCTGGGCCCCTCAAGGAAGCATCCACACGAGGTTTAGGTAGGGTTGCGGGTTTAGGGTTTAGGGTTGTCTAATAGGAAACCCGGACAAGAGCATGCCAAATATAAGAAATCCCCTACAAACAGCAAACGCACGACAACTGGAACAACGCAAACAACTCCCTCAACAAGCCGAAAGCCGCAACTCTTTGTCAGCGTCCCGTGGATCTTTAGGCTGCCAGTGGCCTTCGTGAAGGCGTTGGCAAAACTCACTGCGGACAATGCGGCCCATGCAGAACGAGCCTCTCCTGTAGTAGCTCACCAGAAACACCTCACTTAAGAATATCTGCAAAAGAATTGAACTGGGATTTGAGATAGGTTTCCTACTGTACATACATCTACCTGTATGTACAAATAGAAGTAGGTGCATATGTGCATGTAATACGTATATGCTTGCTTACGAGCACGCTCACACACACACGATAACATATGTATATATATATATGTTTGTATGTAACTATGTATGTATATATATATATATGATTATATGTGTACATATGTATATGCTCGCCACCCTATGATCCGTCGTTGGGTTCGGGGAGTGAGGGGGACTCGCATGGTGCAACTGAAACTGTTACAAATCGGAAGTCTCTTGCTGTGTTGTTGTACTACACGATATGTGATGTCGTGTCTTCTATTGTGAACTCATGTATACTAAGGCACTGAGGTCCTTGAACGTCATGCCCTTAGACTGAAAGTTCATGTGATCTTGCTTCGGAGCTTGAGTTTTAGGAACAGGGTTTAAGCGTTATAAACGGACCTGAATAATTTGAACAGGTCTTGGTTAAATTAGTTATAGAACGACGAACAGGGGATGTTGTTGCTCATGATTCAAGCTTCTACATTGAGGTGCTGTTTGGTTAACGTACACTCCTAATCGTCATTGTACGTAACTGCTGTACAGAAAGCTCCGAAACCTAGCGTCTTGGTCTTGTTCATGATTCCAGACCTTTGAAGCTTTCTGACTGTTCATGATATGCGATATACTCCGAAAATTCGACACCACTATTCCGATAAGTTGAAAGTTATTGGATATGACTGTTGCAACATCAGGCAATATTGTAAATTTGGTTTGAACCGTATAGGGATGGTAAACTATTCTGTAATGGTCAGTGGTTTCTTCATGTTTCCACCATCAGTATGTGTTATATATATATATATACATGTATCATTCGTTTACTACTTAAAACTATCTATCTGTAAAAGATAGATGATGAGGGGATGTAGTATCTATTTGATAGTTTGTTGAATACTTCAAGGACACCTGCTTAGTATGTTCACAGCTTTTAGTTGAATATTCGTTTGGTGTATAAAGTTGCTACGTAGTGAGCATTATTTAGCAAGCATTTTATCAGAGATGCAGTGAGATGGAATCCAATGTTAGACCAGTACTGACCTACGAAACCATATCTAGCATATAGTGGTAGTCATTTAAATGTCGAAAAATATTGCCTGAAAGAGTCGTCTGGTAGATACTCATTCTTCAAGATCAGATTACCATTCTGAGACATGCTTAACAATGATCCGCAAACGCTCCGCCTATAAAATTTATGTCCAAAGCCTCAGGATTGAAACATAGATTTATACAAATCGTGCGAATATCTGGGACACTGGCAAAGCCAAAAATGCACAAGTCCAAAGATTTTTGCAGAATGTCTGGACTCGCATTTTTTTTGGGATTTCCATTGTTTTATTTTGCGGTATTTTTTGGACAGAACCCAAAAAGCCCGAGGAAGTGTTTGGATTTTGCTGGTCGCTGGCCAAAATATTTTGGATTTTGTACTGATATCCAAGACAACCTGGGGAATGCAATGAGTCGACCGGCGGCACCAACAAAAACCAATGTTTTCCTAGGGAATTTTTGATTTCGTTACAGAGTCCAAAAAAGACTCTAGAGAATATGATGAATTTGGCCGGCGACCCCAGCAAATCCAAACATTTCCTAGAGTATTTTTTTTAGATTCTATCCACAATATCCAAACAACAATGGAAATCCAAAACTCCAAGAAAAATTGCGAATCTACAGTGTCTGCAAAAATCTTTGGATTTTGAGATATCTGTAACAGTTGAGAATATCTTATGCTAGTCCGTCATGAGGTTCGAATATAAACGCAATTCAGTCGAATCTCGTGGCACAGTCTTGGGTATACACTTTCCTATTGCGGTTGTGCCTTGTTTCGTGTTCCGACGAACCACCGATTTTGTGACACAGTTTTGGGTGGATTTGTGAGTTTCTGATCACCGCATAGTCATCGGTATTTACGGTGGTTTCTATGTGTTTTACGTATCGAAGAAAGACGGAGGTGGATCATGGTGGGGCGGGGGGTTGACAATTTATGTATGTGTATAGATGTATACATACAATATCTGTCTGTATAAATATATGTATGCATGCTTATTTAAGTGTGTGTATATACTTTTATATAACCACACACACATATATATAGATAGACAGACAGACAGATGGATAGATATGTGCAACTGTATAACATACATACGAGCTTAAGGAGGCCTCCTCTGAATGCACCCCGCCGCTTGCTGGCAAGAAAAGCGGTGTCCGTTGGCTTTTGGGCCGCCCTCTGGGAGCAGCCGCTGAGAGTATAACAGAAATGCTGATATATATATATATATATTTATTTATTTATGTATTGTTATTCTGTATATATTTATGTATGTATGTATATATATATATGTGTAAATACATATGTAAAAGAATTAGATCGGGTTTAGGGTTCAACTGCTTGGGTTCATGGTCGAGGGTGTAGAATTTCGGATTTTCGGGACCACCACCACTACCTCTACTACCTGTGCTCCGTGTTTAGGGTTTAGGGTTTAGGGGTTTCGTGTACTACCGGTACAACCACTGCCGCCTCTACAACTCCCGGATTTGTACTCGTAGTGTTTGCTGCTGGCAGCGCCGCTGAGCCAGGTATCAGTGAGAGTAGTACACATGACTCATACGCAACAAACTGGCTTGAAAAGGAGACGCAATGTAGCCTTAAGGAAGCATAAACCCTAAACCCTATAAACCCTAAACCCTAAACACCAAACCCTGTACACTATAAACCCTAAATCCTAAACCTCAAGCCCTAAAACTTAGAGAACTAGACTCACCCTGTCCCGAGAGGTTGCCAGGCCATGCATATCCCCTCAGACGGCACTGAAAAGCAGGCTGCTGGTGTCGCCTGGGCTGGCTAAACCCTAAAATCTCAGACTCCTAAACCTTAAACCCCAAACGGCTTCGGTTCTGGAAGTGGGTCAACTACGAACTACCGGGCTGCTGTTGCAGCGAACATACGGGGCTCTTGTAGGTTGGCCCTTGGAAGCCTTTCAAAAATCTTCGTAAATCAGACCCTCTTGGGCCCAATAAGGGAAAGGTTTAGGGGCTGTAGGGTTTAGGGTTTAGGGTTCGGGGTTTAGGGCTTAGGGTTTAGGGATAGGGGGAAACAACAAAATATACCAAATGCCTACCTAGCTTAACTACAATGCACAGACTGTACGTACTTTTACACAAGCGCTAAGCTTCGGCTCACATGAGTTCTTGAAGCACCCAAACCGCAAACCCTGAGCCCACGATATCAAACAAACACTAAAGGCCTTATGCTATATCTTAGTCTTTAGGTGTGTATATATACACATATCTATATATATATACATATCTATATATATATGTATACATATATATACATATATATATATATGTATATCCTCAATTAGTAAAACATATGTCCAAACCTTGAAGCATAATTTCGGCTGCAGTCGCGCGACAACTTAAGCCAGGCCAACTGCCAACATCTCCTTCTTCAGACAGTGATGTGGTTTAGGGTTTAGGGTTTAGGGTAGGGTTTAGGGTTTAGGGTGTAGGGTTGAGGGTTGCAGGTGGGGAGTTTAGGGTATTATAGGGTTTCTATAAGGCTTCTATAAGGGTATATAGACCTTCTAAACGGCTCCCACAACGGGAACTACGCACCTGAAAATGTCCTAGAAGTGATGTGGTTTGGGAATTACGGCTTCGGTTTAGGGGTTCGGGGTGGCACGGATACCATGTAGAAATTGAACACTCGTTCCTCATGCAGACTGCGCGTTGACGAAATCCTGCCTTATCCATGGGAACAGATTGCAAAAACACAAAAACATACTTGCGAGCAGGAGGCACTTGAGGTCAAACGAAGAAAGTAGCGATCGGATAACGGAGCTACAGCAGATATTGTTGCAGGTCAAAGGACTGGAAGTTCTCGTATCCGGCGAATGGGCCATAATAGCTGGAATCAGGTTCTGTGTTAAACTACATTGCACCGGTATCGAGGAACCCTAAGAAATATCATTGCAGTGTATCTGTTTAGTGCTCGAGGGATTGGAATTTAACAAAAACTTTAAGGGTTTAGGACTTGAGGCTTTGTGGCTACTAAACCTGAACCCAACATCACAAATCATCAAGATTCTCCACACCCTTGCCATTCAGGGTTGAGGGCATCCCAACATCTCGACTTTATCGACTCACCAAACCTCCCCACCACGCAGTCCGATGTCCCAAATTAGCCAAACACAACTGCGTCCGTTGTCCTGCTCCGCACACACACACACACACACGCACACACACGTATGTATATATATATATGTATATATATATATCTATATATATATACAAGCACAGAAAACCCTACCTGTACCACCAAATCTCCTGCCGTAACATTTGCTGTAAACCTCATAGAGCCCTTATTGTAGGAGGCGTCAGAGCAAGCCTTATAGCCTTATGGTAACCCTTGTCATCCCGTTAAGCAAGTTCTCAACAACACACTACCCCGGAGGGTCCTTTACCACCCTCACCATAATGGTACATTGAAGGCTGGGTCCTGCGAGCATCGGGGGCTCGGTTGCTTCGGGTTTGCTTTAGGGTTCAGGGTGCACTGTTCGGGGAGAAGGCCGCCCTAAACCCTAAACCCTAAACCTAAACCCTAAACCCTAAACCCTAAACCCTAAACCTAAACCCTAAACCCTAAACCCTAAACCCCAAAGAAGGCCGGGGGTGGGGGGGCTCGGGCTCGGGCTCGGGGGTGAAACGTCTGATGCCTAGGATTTGGGAGCTCCGGGGTCGATGCTGCTCAAGCATCGTAGGTTGAAGACCACTTGGAGGTTCATGGGTAGTTATAAGTGGGATTATAAGTAGGGTAACTGTAATTATAACCCATATTGGGGGACTTATAACCCCATTTATAACTATCCCTGAACCTCCAAGCAAGCCTGAAAAACGGCACATCTAGACAATCCCAGTATGCATCTCAACATCCTGCGTGGCAAAAATCGTTGTTACCTTAAGCCTCAAACCCTCAACCCTCCTATAAAACACGATGTAAGTTGAAAAAGGCCGCATCAAACCCTGAACAACCCTCATGAAGCTCTGGAAAACATCGTTAAAGCTCCAGACAAACCTAACCCCCCCCTAAACCCGGAGAAAATGCACAAAATGATATCTGCACCCTCGGCTTCCAACCCTAAACCCTAAACCCCTAAACCCTAAACCCTAAACCCTAACCCGCACCTCTCCAGCCGAAGAGTCCCAGATAGGGTGGCAGAGCAGGTCGCGAGACCTCTCACGATTTTGGGCTCCAACACCTTTTTGGGGCTAGGGTTTAGGGTTTAGGGTTTAAGAAAGATCGCCGTCCCCAAAAAAAAAGTTAACCCTTTCAATTTTTGGTAGGTTTACAATATTAACCCGAGAAGATGAAACACTTACCTACTCAGCTACTATATAAGGATAAAATGCCACAGCCCTAAACCCTGAACCCCTAAACCCTAAACCCCAAAGCCCCTAAACTGGAGTAGTGTTCTGGTTTAAGTTATGCGAAGATTATAAGAAGGAGCACTGAGGACCAGGGTTTAGGGTTTTTCGGCTTAGGCCTAAGGCCCATACGGAATACTGAGAACAAACCTATAGTATCTGGTTCAAGGATTAGGGGTCTAGGGTTTAGGGGTTTAGGGTTGGAGGTTTAGGGTGTAAAGTCTATACAAGAAGCTTATAGTGGACAGTGTGCATGTAAATAACCTTGCTAAGTGAAGGGTCAAGTGTTTATGTCTGCCCTAAACCCCAAACCCAAATGTCGGCATTTGGGGCTCATGATTCGAGAAATGAATCCCTGACTCCTTTCCCTTACAGTGCTCAGAGCTCGTAGGTCGCTAGTAAATCCGGACACCTACAGCAAGCTGGTACAGCACTGCTCCAACGCCACTGCTCCAAACTTACCACACTTGGAGGTAATGTTCTGACATTCGACTAAATAAGTAAACAGTAGAAGCATGTATAAATAAGTATATATATATACACATACGTATGCACACTCATGTGTGTGTGTATATATACCATAAATAGTTCCTATAGCTTAAAGATTGCCTCGGTGGCGTCGAGTCTGAATGCTCCCCGCGGAGACGTCCCCGGGCATACGAAGTCTCAAGAAAGCGGACTTCCAACAGGGCTCGGCTGAGGCTCGCGGAGGAGTAATATAGGGGCTTTAGGGTTTAGGGTTTAGGGTTTAGGGGCTGTATTAATTAGAATAGGGTTTTTGGGGGTTCAGTGCTAAAGTAGAATTATTAGAAGGACACCCGCCCAAAAAAAGTATTGGTACATATTTAGACTCCTATATTACCTTTGGGCTCGTGCTTCAGGGCGTAGGGCGTCATCTGTGACTTGTTGGGTGCCTTCTGTGAGTGGAAGGACGTGTTCCCAACACTGAGCTTTAAAAGCATGCATGGACACGGCAAGGTACAACACCATATACTTTGGTAGGACTCTGACGTCTCGCGCCCTCAACCCTAAACCCTAAACCCCCCTAAACGCCTAAACCCTAAACCTCTAAACACTAAACCCCGTCAACCCTCGACCCGAAACCCCAGCCGTGGAGACTCCTCAAGCAATCCGCCGAAGGTCTTTGAGCGCCCTTTCAATGGTTAGGTTTTAGGTTTAGGGTTTAGGGTTTAGGGTTTTAGGGTTGAGGGTTTAGGGTTTTAGGGTTTAGGGTTCAAGAGCTACGAACCTCCCCTGAAGTAGAAACTTGGGCCCTGAAGTAACTAATAGTAGGGTTCTAGGGTTTAGGGTTTATAGGGTTTCAGGGTTTAGGGTTTATAAGGCTTGACCCTAAACCCTAAACCCTTTTTTCTTTTTTTGTTCAGGGTTTAGCGTTTATAAGACGTATAAACTTGGGCCCTTGAAGTGACTATATGAGCACATGGGCCCTTAGAGGGGTCTTGAATCTGAAAATGCCATCAAAGCCAAACACCCTAAACCCTAAATCCTATAGCCAAGAGGCCCTAAGCCCTAAATCCTATAGCCAAAAGCTCTAAACCCATAAACCCTAAATCCCAGAGCCAAAACCTTAAGCCTTTCCCAGGCTCAAGTTGCTCTCTGGCCGGTCAGTTTCTCGATGCCCATCCGGGAGGCCACTTTGTCGTAGGAGTGTTCTGGTGAATGTTTTGTTGCCCTGTGCAGGCGCGCATTCCTTCAAACACGCTGGGCTTAGTTAGATATCTGGGATGCTATAGCAGAACCCTTACACTGTCTAAAGATATTAATGGCCCCTTCTTACTATTCGCCTGACGGGTGTTGAGTTTAGTGGGTCAGCACGTGGCAGCGATGCCTAAACAAGGTGCTCCGCTGCGAAACCGAAGTCAGGGTTCAGGAGTTCAGGGCAAGTCAAAGCAAACATGAGAAATTGAAGCCAGGCAGCTAGGCAGCCAGTGTGGGATCAAGAGACCCTTCAGTACCACGGGTGCCATGCGAAGTCGGAGCATAGTTGAAGGCGTAGGAACATGCGATTTTGTACGTGGTCAAAGTCTGCCTAGCAATACAACAGTAATTAACAAGGTCGTCGTCGTCCTCCTCCTCTTCATGCAGTCGTCGTTGCGGTGGTGATAGATCAAACGGATAAAACGAACACAGAGACGAATAATGACAGTGCAACCTTCAGGCCATGACTAGTAGACACGTCAGCCTCACAGAAAGAAACGCTGTTCTTCACAAAATCTCACAATAGCATGCAGCACCAGCGAAATAATGACATGCCCGTGACAGTAACGATGAGAATCAGAACGCACATGTTCACAGTAATTAGTAATAATGATGACACTGGCGCAACATTCTAGATTCGCCTTCAATTCCAGCCTCTCTCTGCTTGAAGCAGAGGCAAAGGCCAAACACCACCACGGAATCTTCCGGCCGTCCGGCTGTGCGGCTGCACTGGTTTCGGGTGTTTTCAGGGTTCACAGGATGAGTTGGGGAAGGATTGCGGGTTTAGGGCTTCAGGCTTCTTATGGGCGTGAGGGGCTTCTGCAGGGTACATACGCGGCTGGGGAAGCCAAGGAAATATATATATATATACATAGAGTGTATTAATAATTAATATATACCTACATTACATATACACACGCATGCTTTTGTCGGGAAATGACTCCGGACAAAGGAACATCCAAAGCTAAGCCACATGTACATAGGATCCCACGTGTGATATAACAAACCAAGCGAACCCTGTATGGATGTATATTAACATGAAACGACGCAAATCTGCCTAAAACCCCAAGAGCATTTGACCCACATTCAACAATACGGCTGATGATCAAAATCCTGCATTACCCAAAATAAGGACTATACCATAAGTTTAGGGTCCTTAAGGTAATTGCAGGAGTTGTATCATCAACAGCACAACCCTAAACCCTAAACCCTTGAACAATATCGATTATTGGCCCAGCCTGCGAGGGGTAAGCAGGTCTATCTGGCCTTCACGCGAAGAACCTGGCCGATGCGGCGTTCAGGCATCGTACTGCAGGGCCTGTAGGAGCCTTAATAATTAGAATGGGTTTTTGGGCTCCTTTATACTATTGCTCCAACAAGGAACCCTAAGGAATACTATAGGTAGGTTTTTTTCGGCTTCTATAGTAGAGGGCTGGGATTTGGGATGAATGCTAGAGCGAATTTCTGTTGGGGTTTGGGCCGTTGGGGCGCATGTCAAGCCCCAAACGCTAGAGCAGAACCTACATGGAAGAGCTAAGCCAACATTGGAACTCACCGCCGTAAAGCATCACTAATAAGCGATCTAACCGAGTCATCAAATCCACGATTGCAAGCGTATAGAATCTACGTCCTGGAACTACAACATGAAGTCAACATTAAACGCCGAAACACATCACCAAACCTAAACACCGACTACATGTGTCTTTCCGAGTATCATCCATAATGCACCGAACTTCCGAAAGAGGCCAACTGCAATCTACACGGTCAGTTGTTCCTAAATTCAAGCCCTGCTTCTTGGCAAGACAAAGACTCTTGAAATAAACCTAGCGACAACCCTCCCCAAACCCTTATTAAAACCCTAAACCCTAAACCCTCCCCAAACCTTATTATATAAAGCATAAAAACTCAAGCGGCCCTAAACCCAAACCCTTGAGCCCTAAACCCCCAAACCCTAAAGTCCCCACATAGCTGCACCGCCAGCGCTTCCGAAAGCCCATGATGCAGGGCCGGGCCTCAAAAATGAGCATTCGCCACCTCGGAGCGCGATTGGTGTTTGAACATCACCCACGGTTTAGGGTTTAGGGTTTAGGGATCTAAGGATTCATGTTTTAAGGCTTTAGGGCCCAAAGACCATACTGTGCAAACTTTTGGGCTATTTTGAGCCCTAGGGTCAAGTTTGTGCATGGACTCTCAACTGCAGCTTCTTTATGGGTGCGCTTGACGGCTTCCTACTTTCTCAAAGCCTTGCCACAAAACGGCTGCACCACAAAGTGTGGTAACATTCACTCTTTGTAACCCTTACAGAGCTTGTACCTACAGGCTCCAGTCTAGTTCCTGTTGGTGGTATATATTTAGGATTTAGGATCATATATAATCCCAAAAAGGAAATACAATGCAGCCTGTGGGTTTAGTACGCTATGAGCTCCTCCAGTCTGAAAACGAATCCATGAACCCTAAACCCGAAACACTAAAGCCCAAAGCCCTAAATCCAAAACTCCTGAACCCCTCCCCTCAGGCTCTAAGGGCTCCTGTTTTAGGGTGATGGGGTCCTTCAGACCATACTGTTGGGCTATTTTGAGCCTGGGATCCTGGGGGCCATACACCCTGAACTCTATCCCGAAACCCCAAACCCTAAACCCTAAACCCCAAACCTCTGAACCCACAAAGTCCCAAAGCCCAAACACCCTGAAAGCTGGAAGCCACCCGAAGCCAGGAGCCAGCAGCTTCATAACGCGGGCGTTCCAAATAGCCCATCCAATTTGGAATTCGAATATACCTTAAACCAGACTAGAATGATTTACGGTGTATACATATATATATATATATTCCTTAGTAGGGTTAGGGTTATGGGGTCTGGGGCTTTAGGGTTCTAGGGTTTAGGGTTTTAGGGCTTGTGGTTCAGGGTTTTATTTAGGGTTTGAGGATACAGGGCCTGAATGGTTAGAATAGGGCTGTCGGGTACAGCAGACCATGATTATGAGAAGGAGCCCCCAGGCCCTAGCCCTTAGCATCAAAATAGAATCGGGTTGTTGGGATCAAGAGCCTTAAAATATGAGTCCTTTGAGGAAAACGGTAAGGAAGAATATTGGCAGTTATTCACGCTTCTATATTGTTGCGCGCCGATATTTCAGAACCTTAAGTTAAACCTCCGAGACAATGAATCTTGAATCCTACACCCTCCCCCATTCCCAAATCTCATTACTTCTTTCTTGTCGTCCAGTTCTCCTTGGAGCAACCCAGAACCGGAAAACATGAGCGATGTTGCTTTGGGGAGAAACTAGCACCCTAGCACCCCCTAAACCCTAAACCCTAAACTCCAAACCCTAAACCCTAAACCCTAAACCCCCTAAACCCTAAACCCTAAACCCTACTAGACCAAGAAACCTGAACCGAGCTCTGTGAACCCGACATCTTCAGCGTGAAGTTCTCCGCTTCCTCGTCCAAAAATCCTTCCAGCCTTGGTCTAACCCCAAGGGCCCATGAGGTTTAAAACAAAAATAAACTGAGGGGTTTAGGGTTTATAGGGTTTAGGGTGGTCCACGTACCCAAAAATAGTAGATACTTTGGCCTGGCCCCAAAGCACCTCAAGAGGGACTGCCTGAAGGCCAAAGTGCATGCTACTTGGGTCTTTTGAACCCCTAAACCCTACCTGGACCCCAAAAGTATGTAGAATAATAGCCTTTTATGGGTTTTGGGGTCATTATTTTACCTACTTTTGGGGGTTTAGGTAAACCCTAAACCCACAAAGCCCTTAAAGGAACCCTTAAAAGGAGCCCTCGACTTTCCTAAACCCTTAAAGGAACCCTTCTAAGATCCCTTAGACCCCTATTGTGGGTACCCCTTCGGGTAGCTGTGCTTTATCACCGGGTACTTTCGGGTTCACAGCTTCGGGGATTCGGGCTTGTTCAGGGCTTAGGGTTTAGGGGTT
>CAJNJA010018897.1:0-16594 GCA_905231915.1 Symbiodinium necroappetens | reverse complement strand
GGGTTTAGGGTTTAGGGGTTTGAAAGGAAAGCAAAAACTATCACGAAGGCCACCTAGGGTAGGAACCCCTAACCCGTAAGCCCGGCCACCTAGGGCAGGAACCCTAACCCTTAAGCCCTAAGCCCTAAACCCTAAACCCTAAAACCCTAAACCCTAAACCCTAAAACCCTAAACCAAACCCTAAACTCTAAAGGAGGTCCAGGAAGTGCTTGACGGGGTACATTAGTGTTTAGGGTTTAGGGGTTTAGGCGTGGGCTTCCTATAGCTTTAGGTGAAGGGTTTAGGCTTTAGGGTTTTAGGGTTTAGGGTTTAGTGCCCCGTTAAAGGATTCTATGCAATTTTTCGCTCAGGCTTTGCTATGAAGATTACGATGGTGAGAAGGGAACCGCGCCAATGGTTCCAACCTACTTTTGTTTGCATCTTGAGGTAGGGTCGTACATAATTACATCTTTCCTTACTTGGTGTTGTACAGAGTTAAGGATTCAGAGTTCTTGGGATGCTCAATAGTTCAGGCCGTTGTGTCTTGCTGTGTTTTTGTTTCAACTTTCTCCTTGCGGAACCTGATGGACCAGGGTAATGGAACCATGAAGCAGCAGGCAATTGCAACTGGACGGCTTACAACCAGGTTACCAAGTCATGAGTACATACCATGGTACAGGTTTCTTCGATGAGACCTGCTGCACCAGATGGCCAGCACAAGGACATGAATCCGGGGATCATCCCGCAGAACCCTAAACCCTAAACCCTAAACCCCTAAACCCTAAACCCTAAAACCCTAAAACCCCTAAACCCTAAACCTTTAAACCCTAAACCGTTTCTGCGGCGAACTCATGCTTCGACTCCGATAAGTTGGTGTTGGCTGAGACCACAACTCTGCGAGGATCGTGTCCGGCTTGGTGTGCGCACTCACCTGCACCCGGGAAGTTCTGGGTTGGTTTACGGTGTTTGCAGGTTTACGGCTTCCATGGTTGTATCTAAACCCCAAACCCTAAAACCTTAAACCCCTAAACCCTAAAGCCCTAAACCCTAAACCGGTTTACGGCCTCCATGGTTGTATCTAAACCATAATAGATACCCTAAAACCCTAAATTAACCCTTAAACCCTCAACCAAACCTGGTAACCTGCATTCGCGAGCTCAGGCCAAAAAGGCCCTTGCAGAAGTGAAGCGTGTGTTCGGCATTGCACGGGGACACGCAGGACTTCAGACCACAACTAACACCCTCAAGAGGTTTGGGCGTTAGGGCTTTAGGGTTTTAGGGTTTAGGTTTTAGGGTTTTAGGGATTAGATGGTTTAGTGTTGCGGACCATTGTACGGGTCTTCCAGAAATCCAAACAGGCCTACACCCTAATCTCCCAGACGCTGCACCCGGAACACAAGACCTCTCTCTTGAAGACCACACAAATAGTTAAAGGAAACTACAGGTGGGGAGTTTAGGGAAATAAGGCTTCTATAAGGTATATAGACCTTCTATTAGGCTCCTAGGCTTCTATAAGGGTAACTACCCACCTGAAACTGTCCTAGAAATAGCCAGACGGCTAAAGCGACAGACATCTACCACGGCTTAAGCTGATAAACCCTACCTGGACCCTCACTTGTAGGGGCAGTGTGTTTGCATGTATGGTTTCCTTGTTTAAGGTCATTGTAAGGTCATCAAGTCGGAACCCGACCACCATCGAGCTCTGAACCGAAGCCCTCAACCCTCACTCCGAAATCTGAACCTTATCTGAAAGCCTGCCTCAACCCCAAATGACCTACGTTTTTGAAGGCTGTATGTCGAAAAGGAGATCAGAACAAGGGGTTACCTGAAAGCCCGAAGCGCCCTCCGCCCAAAACAACCCTAAACCCTAAACCCTAAACCCCAAACTCTAGACCCTAAGCCGTCCCTACACCTGCAGTTCACAGGGAAACAGTTGGGGAAGAACCCCCCCTGGGGCCTTCTTGAGGATGAACTCGATCATGCCCTGACCCCCGAGGAGTTTAGGGCTTTGCGGTCGCAGGTTGGGGGTTCATAGGGTTTACGGTTTTGGGGTTTGCGGTCGCAGTTTAGGGGTTTATAGGGTTTGGGGTTTGGGTTCACAGTTTGGGGTGTAGGGTTTAGGGTTTGGGGTTTGCGGCACAGTTTGAGGTTTGGGGGTTTAGGGTTTGGGGTTCGGGTTTACCGGGGGGGTTTTACAAAGAGTTTGTTAGAGCTCCATCGTCGTTATAGAGGTTCTGTAAGTCTATACTTTATTATGGCTCCCATAACTATTTAGAGAGATGATTTAGAAGGGCTCACAGGAGACTTTGCCAGGAGAAGGAAGGCAGAATGGCCCTCGTGTCGGTGCGCATCAGGAGCCCTGCATGCCTCCCAAGGGGTTCAGCTAACCCTCAACCCGGAGAGTCTATCCAGATCCTGGAAGATGTTTCTCCTAGAGTTGCCTACCTTGTCCTGAATTTTCCTAAGCTAGACTTCCTTATTCATCATTAAGGTATACACACAGCAGATGTTCACTGCCGCTGCTTGGCCCATCGATGTGCGACGCTACTGCGCGTTGTGCTGCCGCCGGGGTCCGCAGCTCCAAAGTTGGCAACTGTGCGAGTCCCCGGCCAATGCTGGCAAGCTCTAGCCTGCAATGACAGTCAACCAGCCGTAATGAGTCTCAGAACAAATACGAACACGGCCGTTTTGCCCGGCGCGGCGCTGCGCAGGTTGGTAAGGATCGCCATCATGACAAGCGTGCGTAAGAGAGCACGCGCAACCCGAGCATACAGCGCGCCCACGCTGGGAAGCCCACGACTGAGCGCAGAACGCGACGAAGACCGGCATAGCATAAGCCCCCCCCATGCAGAGCCCTACTGATAGTTATTAGAAGCCCTGTACTAAACCACGATAATGCCTTATAGTACCCGTTGTAGAAGGTTTTTGTTTGGAGCCCTATGCTGATGACTGAGGCAGCGTTTCTATGCATAAGGAAGCACTTCTGGATTCGGGTAACCTTTGTTCAATCTAGGGCTTAGGTTTAGGGTTTAGGGTTTAGGGCTTAGGGCCTCAGGGCTTAGGGCAGGCATTATCATGGTCCCACTATTAATATCAGCACTGCCATTGCAATTGATATTGTTGCCGGTGCTTTTGAGCTTTCATGCTATCATGTTAAACCCTAAACCCGAAGTTAGTGGATCGGCATCGCTGCGACAACGAGAGCGAGTCTAATGAGGAATCAGGAATCGGCCACGACAACGAGTAAAACCCTAACCCACTAAAGCCCCAAACCCCACAATGCGTCTGAAATCCTTCTAGAACCCCTATCGAACCTATATACGATCCGCTCAAAACCCCTATAGACTCTTTCTACAACCCTTATAATAAAAGCCTTGCAGACTCCTTTCGGGAAGCACTCATAATCACTATACAACCCTTCTAAAATTCTTGCAGAGCTTTCTTAGTGGCCCCTCAGCAGAATTACTTCTGGACCCCGCCCTAAACCCTAAACCCTAAACCCGGATAACCCTCAACGGCCTGTTCCTCGTTGCCGAGGAACTCAGTGACCTGACCAACGATGAGGCTTTAGTGAGATTCAGGGCGATAGTCAAAGGAAACTACAGGTGGGGAGTTTAGGGTTCCTTAAGGGCTCCTTGAAGGGATCTTTAAGGGGTTTAGGGGTTAGGGTTTAGGGTTTAGAGTTTAGGGTATATAGGGCTTCTATAAGGCTTCTATAGGGTATATAGACCTTCTACAAGGGCTCCTATAACGGTAACTACCCACCTGAAATAGAGATAGGGTTTAGGTTCTTACGATTTTGATTGCTTCAGAGACTCAATGCTTCAGTAGGGTTTTGGGGCTTTGGTGTTTAGGTTTAAGGGTTTACAAGGGCTTATACGGGCCTATAGAGGGTTTAGTGGGTGATGCCAAGGGATTTTGGGGGGCCATAAGGGCTTACAACTAAAGGTTCAGGGTAGTTTATAAAGTGCCCCAATTAAGGTTGCCCTGCACATATCAGTAAACCTTTATTTGCAAGCACGCATGCATGCACAATTGGGTGCATATGCCTAGCTCGTACTGGGTGTTCATTGTTGGTTACGACGTGAGAGGTATGGTTCCAACATCATCGGAGGGTGACCCTACACTTGTTCCTAGGTTCCTCATTGACCCCTTAATAATAAGGGTACTGTTATTTAGTTTCAATAAGGGAACCATACAATGAAAAGGGCAAAAGGGTACTACTCAGGAACCTAGGTTCCACCAGCAAGCTGCCAAAAAACCGTGAAAGCAGAGCATCCTGTGCTCGGAATCCCTGAATCGTCTTCAGTTCAGGATTCCCCGAGGGTCCATGTACTTAAATTGTATACGCTTTCGCCTTAAAGTAGTCCCTATATAGGTCCTTCGGGCCCAAAGTATATACTATTTGGGTACATGGACCCTTAGGGATTATGTAGGGATACCTTTCATCACTTGATATTAAATGGCCCTCCACACTTTGCAGAAGTCCCCGCAATGAAGGAGCATTGGGCTTGCACAGGGTTCTTTGCCCCCGAACCCAGCACCCTGAACCCTCGTTTCCAAAACTTAACAACGCAATCGTTTTTTGCTGTTCTCCACCAAAGGCTAACCAACAAGCCTAGCACCCCACTCTCCGGCTTCCACGCGAGTCAAGACCCTCGGGTCATCAGACTCTACGCTTCAACCAACTGTAGAGCGCAACGCAGCGCAGACGGCAACCTCATGTTGCAGACTGGAGTAGACCCTCTCCCTCGTCGACCCTTGCGGCCAGCGCTGGCTCAGTTGCTCACTGCACAGGGCACATGCACACCCACTCCATCCGAAGGGAGCAGCCGAAGCCGGCTGCACATGTTGGGCGCAGATGCAAGCTCGAGGCGTACTGATGTTGTGGGCACGCATGGCCGGCCCAGAGTCCGGAGAAGTGACCTTCCAGACGAGGGGGTCAGTTGTACGGCAAGAAGACAGGATGGCTGCTTCCGCGAAGGTGTTGTCGATGATGTAGTTGATGCGAGGTGGTCGTTCGTGTAGTCGGGCACGTGGCTTGAGGGTTGCAGAGAGGTACTCGGAGGGTGGCTTACTTATAACAGGACTTGGGGCACTTCAAGTCCACATAGGATACTTATTAAACAGTAGGCTCAGTAGGTATAAGCGGCATATACGTCCACGTATAAGTAGGATAACTTTTTGGTATTCGAAAAACTAGACTTTCCTTTTAAGCACTCTCAAGTTAGGAAACATGCGTTTCTACACATCCGAACAAAAGGAAACTGTTGAAACAGGCTTCTGAACCAGAACCCTAATTGATAAACGTCCTTTATTTATGGGCATTGGTTTTTAGATCCGTTGAAACTCCTGTTAGTTGGGGGGGGAAGGGTATTAAGCAGGGATCTACGTTCGCCTACATCCCCAAACCAAAACCCAAAACTCCTAAAACCAAAATAGATCGAGGTTTCATTACTTAATAAGGCGTTTTGGGGGGGCTCGATACCCTGATCATGTTCGGGAAACACGTGCTACTACATACGTATTCAGGCCCTATAGACCTATACAAATCCATACTGAACTCAAAAATCCGGGAAATGCCAAAACACCAAAGATTCGGAGCTTTGAGCTTTCTGCAAGTCGCCTTCTTCTTCACCCACGGCCGGAGCTTCTTCTCAATGATGTTGTTGCCCTGAGCCAGAATTCGCCTAGAAAGACCCAAGCCCAATCTAGGAAAAAACAAGCCCTTCAGGCCCTATCGGGTTTAGGGTTTAGGAGTTTAGGGTTTAGCGTTTAGGGCTTAGGGTTTACGACCCAGAAAACAGGCATACTCAGCGCTAAAGGCCTTGTAAGGATCACAAACTTCAGGTGTGCTGGCTTGGGGTTCGCGGTTTAGGGATTGGTATACAGGGTATATAGGGCTTAGGGCGTTTAGGACATTATTCCGTTCGCTTTAGGATTTAGTATTCAGGGCTGATGGATCTATGTTATTCTCTTCGTTTCTAAACGGGTCGCACCGTCACGAAACTCGGTCAAAGCGGCAGAAAGCGACGGCCCTGACCCCTCACATGTTTCCGGGCGGCGTTGCCCAGAGACTCCAAAACCCTTTAAGGAAGGAATATACCTCAAGCCATATCTGCTCAAGTTCCTAATGTATGTTAAAGTACATTCCTTAATTAACGGGTTTTGGAGCCTCTGGGTATGTGCTTGGACGGTACTGGGGCCCAACACCCTAAGCATTTCTGCTTGGCAGAACCCGATCCGAATTCCTGACTCGGAAGGCTATGATCTGGGTTCTTGTCAAGGAACTTAGTTTAAGAATTCCACAATAGGGATCTCTAGTAAATAGCAGGGTTTCCTGATTACGGCAACTAAGTTAATCCCTAAACAAGATCCAGTGAACCATGCCCCAGAACCGGAGTTCGAGGACAGACTCGGAGGAATATAGAATCCCCGTTCTACTATTCTCTCTTCTTCAACAGCCAGGCCCCAAACAATTCAAACTTTTTAGGATAGACATATATAATATATAAGGCCAAAAAGATTAAAGTTCTCCCATTGGCTATCTAAGTATTAGCTCATGTAGGCCATCATCAACATAGCATGTTGAACAATCCCCTGCGGCATACTGGAACTGGAAAGAAACCTTGACGAGAACCCAGTTAGCAAGATCTCCTAAGGAAGGAACGCCGACGCCATACAACAAACAACCCTAAACCCTAAACCCTAAACAAATAACAAACCTATGGTCTCCTCTGTACGATTTCCTTGACAGCCACTTTGCAGAATAGGTCGTCGGGGCTCCTCAAAGTATGACATCTTATTAGGTACTAAAGGTTGGGCAGCAGGGGCTCCAGGTAAGGCCCCGTACTCCAACCCAACTACCCCCGAAATTCTGCTGGCGTGGCACGTGCACTGCGTCCCAGTCGATGTCGAAGGCAAACGCCCGAGCCTTGTCGGTGGGCACCTGTCAGGGGGTGTGGTAATTATAAACCCTTAACCCTACACCTTGAAACAGCCTAAACCCTAAACTCTAAAACACTAAACCCGAAAAACCTAAACCCTGAAACCCCCCAAACAAAAACCGAAAACCTAAAACCCTCAACCCTATAAACCCTAAAACGCCTAAAACCCTAAACCCTAAAACCCCCAAAACCCGAAAACCCTATCTGTACATACATATATATGTATAAATGAAATGTGTAAGTATATATATATAGAGTAAATATACACATATGTAAGTATATATATATGTATGTACGTATGTATGTATGTATGTATGTATATATATATATGTATGTATGTATATATATATATGTATATATATGGCCAAGGCACAGTTTGGGCATCTTCGGGTTTCCGTGCTTTGGCACCGTGTCAGCTTTGGCAGGCGGCTGGGGGGCCGTCAGAGAGGGTAGGGTTTAGGGTTTAGGGTTTTAGGGTTTTAGGTTTAGGGTTTATAGGGGTTTAGTGGCTAGCGCTTTAAGGTCTAGGGTTTCGGGTTTTAGGTCTAGGGTTTAGGGCTCTAGGGCTTTAGGGTTTAGGGTTTAGGGATTTAGGCTTTTAGGGCTTTAGGGTTTTAGGGTTTAGGGTTTTAGGTGTAGGGTTTAGGGTTTTAGGGTTTAGGGTTTTAGGATTTAGGGTTTAGGGTTAGAGGGAGAAAAGGATCAGAATAAAGAAACTCTTTTTTTCATAATAATTCCAAACAAAGCACTTGCTACCTTTGGGGACATGTAAGCAGGGCTTCCGAATCAGATTCCAAAGGTCCTATAGCAGACCCAAAATCCAAAAGTTGTCTTGCGCACCAGCTGTGCCGGTAGCATGGGTTCCCTCCACATTCGCGAAGGATCTCTCTTTAAGTCGTCAGGTTATGGGAGAGCGCCCAAAAATACCCTGCCGTTTCAGGATGTTTCAGGACATATATATATATATATGTATATAAATAAATAAAAAAGTGAATATAGATATAAATATAAATATACTTATAAATATACACATGGATATAAATAAATAACTCAAAATAAATATTATAAGTATAAATATATATATAAATAAATGTATATATATATATACATACATATACATACATAAGGACATCGAAACACGCCCGAAAAAGGTGTGCTTTAGAGGGGGGTTCAGGTAATTAGAAGCCGCATCCAGCGGAGTGGAATGTAGCGGAAGCCTTCAAGTTCTAACTTAGGGCTGAGGTTTGGGGTTTAACACATCACGGAATGTACTACTCATAGGCTCCATTGTAGTTTCTTTTTGGGATTACCTCACAGGATCCTAAAACCCTAAGCCCTAAACCGTAAAGCGAACTAAAAGGAACTACAATGGAGCCTATAGGTAGCTGCCAGCCGCAGTGATGTCCGAGTAGAACTCTACGGAGCCCAAGCCCTCAAAACCTACCAGAGCTCTCAACAAAAACAGAACCCGTAACCCCGATGAAGTGAGGGTTTAGGGCGTAGGGTTAGGGTACCCAAAACCCTATAATCCCTAAACCCTAGAACGCTAGATTCGGCCTCCTCTGTCCTCCACCCCGAACCCTAAACACACTTGCCACCCTGAGCCTGGGGCACAGGGTTCGGGTTTCGGGTTCGGGTGTAAGTGTTAGGGTTTAGGGGTTTAGGGTTTAGGGCTTGGGGCCCAAAGGGTCCCAACTGCCTATATTGGGGGGATGCACTTAGGACCCTTTGGGAAAAAAGGCTCAGGGTTCGGGTCTAGAGCCCCTCCACTTCCGATCCTCATGCCCTTAAAATTACGGTTTAGGGTTTAGGGTTTAGGGTTTAGGGCAGAAAGCACTGGTCATCCTTAGCCCATCTTTCAACTGGTCGCAGCATCAGCTACTTAGGGTTTGCTCCTCACACCCTGATGGCTCGCATCGGTGGGTGATTCGGAAGGTCTAACCCACCAACTCCGATTTGGTAGTTTCCGAAAATTAGGGTACCTTATTTTGGGGTCCTCATAATAAGGATCCTACTATTTAGGGTACTATATTAGGGTCCCCTTTTTCGGAAACCCCCATTTGGTATGGCCTGCTGGATCAGCCGGCGCATCTCATCATCCCTGGCTCTATTGTGGAGTGAGGGAATAGGGCAGGTTGAGGTTCATGGAACTGCATCATAAGGGACACCGAATTTCAGAACGTAAGGGCTTCAGGGCTTTTGGGGTTCGAGGTTCAGGGTTTTAGGATGTTCGGGGGTTGGGGTAAATGTGGCGGTAGGAGGTTGGCTGCGTTTTGTGTCTCGGGTTATACAAAGAACTCCGATGGTAAGCTGGAAAGCCCATACCCGAAACCACTATAGCTACATATGTATATATACATACATACATGCATACATACATACATACATGCAAGCATGTATACATGCATACTTCTATACATGCATGTCTGCATACATGCATACATACAAACATGTATACATGGACACATGCATGCATGCATGCATGCACACATGCATACATGCATACATACATACATACATACATACATACATACATACATACATACATACATGCATGCATGCATGCATGCATACACACATACTCACATACATACATGCATGCATGCATGCATACATACTCACATACATACATGCATGCATGCATACATACATGCAAACAAACCAACATTCAGACAGACAGACAGACAGACAGACAGACAGACATACATAAATACGTGCTTACATACATGTGCAAACAAACAAACAAACAAACAAACACACACACACACGCCCGCACACACAACCAACACCACCACATCTGCAACACCAAATGCCACTCAAAAAAAAACCGATTAAAGGACTGAGTCCCAGTCGGCACCCAAATGCCCTGACGTGCCTCAACCCCAAACCCTAAACTGGATTTTTGTTTGGTTTTGAGGGTCGGAGCGTGTCTGCGCATGTTTGTCGGTTTAGAGTTTCGCAAAAGAGAGAACCCCGGAATAGCGACCCTGAGTAGAAACATCCTTGACACTAAGCCTCTAACCTCTAAAGAAACCAAAGGGTTTAGGGTTTAGCGGTTAGGTTTAGAACCCCTCAAGCAGGAAAGGAACATGTATGAATCACGGAAACTGAGCAAACAAAACAGGTGAAACTCGACCAGTAAACCAAACAACAACAAAGTAACAGCAAGAATATGGGTAACTGTCAACATAACGTTCTCTTTACGGAACCCCATAAAATTCTACTCCTACTACGGCACCCTATAAAGTTTGGGAACTCCAAAAAGGACCCTAATTTGGACAACCACCCACATAATAGAACACCCTAAACCCGAAACCCTGAAACCTGAAACCCTAAACTGGGTTGTAGTTTTGGGGCCCTTTACAAGTATTCATGAATAGGTACCTCTATAGAAACCATAAAAGGGAAAGTTTTAAAGCTTCCCAAATTGCCACCTCGTAGATGACAGCAACAAGCTCGCAAAAAGAGCAACTCTAACCCGAAAACCCTAAAACCCCACAGCCCTCAACCCTCTTAAACCCCTTCCCCCTAAAACCCTAAAACAAAGCTTGCAAAGAGCCACTCCGGGCCTCAGCTTCCTATCCTCGGCGGGGGCGGTCGGCGTCTCCAGGCGAGTCAGGGGCTTGTGCTTCCTCGGCTGACCTGAGTTGTTTTGAGGGGTTTAGGGGTTTCGGGTCTGTTTTGAGGGGTTTAGGGCTTAGGGTTGGTTTTGAGGGGTGTAGGGCTTAGGGTTTGTTTTGAGGGGTTTAGGGCTTAGGGTTTGTTTTGAGGGGTTTAGGGTCTGCATGGGGCTTAGGGGGTTGGAGACAGGGGTTCCTCCGAGCATTCCTTGAATTTGAGGGCTCTTTCGGGTTTAACTTTAGGAGGTTTCGGGGGAGAACATGTCGAGGCTCCGAATCGACCTTACCTAGCCTGGTAACTGTACCGTTCACCAAAACCACCGCACACCCCAGCGGCACTGGCACCTAGGCTCATGCCAAAAGTCTTTCGTGGCGCTCGGAGGCGCTGTTGCCGTCGGTTGCATTGTTGGGTGAACCCTAAGCTGCCCAAAACCCCCAAAAACCCGAAACCCTATACACCACCCAAAACCCCAAAAACCCAAGAGCCCACTCCCAAAAAAAACAAAGGCCCTAAAGACTCTATAAACCCTACTTATAAAGCCCAAAACCCTATTAAACTCTATAAACCCTATAAAACCCCCAAAACCACAAAATCATAATACACCCCAAAACCCCCAAACTTCTTATAAAGCCCAAAACCCTATAAAACCCTATGAAACCCTATAAGCCCCAACAACCCCAAAACCCGATCTGGAAGAGCCGCCGTTGGCATCGAGGTCCTCGGGCTCCTTGAAGAGCGCCTCCCCCGGAGCTTGTAGGGTTTTTTAAGGGCTTTATAGGGTTCCTTTAAGGGGATCTATAAGGGTTTTAAGGGTTTAGGGTTTAGGGCTTCGATCCGCTTTCAAGCTTTTTTTTTGGGGGGGTTTATAGGGTGTAGGGCTTGTAGGGTTTAGGGGTTTTAGGGGTTTTAGGGCTTAAGGCTGTTAGGGTTTGGGGTTTTAGGGTTTAGGGCTTACCTGGACCCCCAAAAGTATGTGAAATAATAGCTAGGGCTTTTAGGGTTTAGGGGTTTTAGGGGCTTAGGGCTTCTATAGGGTTTAGGGTTGATAGAGTTTGGGCTTAGGGGTTACATAGGGTTTAGGGCTTATAGGGTTTACATAAGGTTTTTGTTTTAGGGTTTATAGGGTTTAGGGGTTTAGGGGTTTTAGGGGCTTAGGGTTTAGGGCTTTATAGGGTTTCGGGTTGATAGGGTTTAGTGTTTAGGGTTGATAGGGTTTAGGGCTTATAAGGTTTATAGGGCTTAGGGCTTATAGGGCTTATGGTTTAGGCTTTCACTGCTTTCAGAGTTCCACTGAAGGTTGCTCTAGGGGTTTCGTTAAGGGATCTTAACGGGCATTCTTGGGCTTGAGAGCTTTGGGTTTTGGGCTTTTGGGATTTAGGGTTTTGGGTGTTCTAGTCTTAACGCTTTGGGGCTGTAGGGTTCCAGGGCTTTTGGTGTGGCCCTCGGGCTCTATAGGGTTTAGGGCTTTGGGGTTTAAGGGTAGGGTTTTAGGGTTTGGGGCTTTAGGGCTTTAGGGTTTAGGGCGTCCTAGGATTCCTAGGGTCTCTATGAAGGTACGGTTACCAAGAGTGCCCCTTAAGAGATCCCAATAGCCTCTAAGAAAATTAAGGACTTCACCTAAAATCATTCCATGAAAAGAACCTTAGGGACCTTAGGGTCATTTTCCGCAATTTGGGGCTTAGTGTTTAGGGTGATGTTCCGCAATAAAAGGGGGTTGGTGACTCTGGGCAGTGGTGGTGTTTTTGGAACGGGTTTCTGTCAGCGTCCAGGGGATATCTTGAGGGCTTCAAAGACTCAAAGGCTTCCGGGTCTAGGCTACTGCTGATGATATAAATCCTGCATTTATATGCAGGATTTAAATCATCAACCGTAGTTTTAGGGTTTAAGGTTTGGTTTGTGGGATGCTGGCAAAAAAGCCCATCCCCAAACTTGATCTGAGCTCCTCCCTAAACCCTAAGCCCTAAACCCTGTAAAATTTGGGTCGTAATGGTTTTGGAGGGGCGGTCAAACAAATACTGGTACTGGTCGTATACTTAGCCCAAAACTGAAGTCAAAGAACATGTGCAGGGACAGTTCCACAAAACATAATTAGAGTAGGGGTACCTTGAAGGGCGCCTTTTAGAGAGTTGACTGAGGATTCTGCAGAGGTACTGTTGGGGTTAACATACGGTTGATGATATTATAGATCCTGCATTGCTTTAAGGACCCTAACCTATGGGAATTATGGCATATACCTTATTATGGGTAATGCAGGATTTATACCATCAGCCGTAGATTTTAAGTTGGGGTCAATCCCAAACCCTGTCCCATCAATGACCCTCACGACGGTCCTTTGAACATCAAAGACTCACAGTCTCTGTCCCTTGGCAGGCGAAACCTGTGTCGAGTATCCTAGGCACGGTAGACTGGGCGGCATGGCGGAGCACACCCTTGCAAGCCCTTCAACTAAGAGCCTAACTTGTAGATCTCCTAGGAATAGCAAAAGCCTATGTAAGGCAAGAGTGCCTGCTATAGGGTGCCTAAACCATGGGACCAGGGTTATGGGATCTTTTGTTGCTTTCTAACTATAACTATTGAGGAACCCTGAGCACTTGCTATTGGTACTTCTTCCGACCCCTATCGTACAAAGGTGCCCCCTAAACCCTAAGCCCGAAACACTCAACACCTAAACCCCAAACCCCAAACCCGCCCAGGAACGCCCAAAGCGCAGGACGCCTGCACATGAGCCGGGGGAGCTGCCTTCGGAGCGGGCGCCTCGGAAATGTGGGCTTTAGGGCTCAGGGGCTGACCGTAGGGCTCCTTCAAGGGTTCCTTGAAGGGTTCTAAGGGCTTGGGGTTTAGGGCTTAGAAGCCCTAAGGGCTTGGGATTTGCACCCTCCGTAACTCTAAAGTTTAGACTCTACAGCCACAAGCCCTGCAAAGCCCATAGATTGTTATTTGTTGTAAGGTGTAACGGTCTCTGCACAATTTCACTTGCAAAATGAACCCGGGCAGCCCTCACAAGGCATCATCCACGGGCCTTGGGTTTAAGGTACATAGGCCATGCCAACCACGCAGTCAACCTCCAGAAAGCCCAAACAGCGTCAACCAGACCAAACTCAGGACAGCACCGGCGCGCTCATGATCTCTGCCTGATCGTCGCGTGGTTATGGCAATGGCTGCGTGCGGCTTGACAAATAGAAGAGACCAGATATCAGCCACATGAAAGGTACCAAAGATAAAGCATATCATTGCTAAGATTGCAATCACTATCCACGGAATGAGCCAAGACTTATATAACTCTCGGATTTCCAAACACAAGACCAACTTAAACCTGAACCCTAAATGCCCAACTCCTCAAGCCCTAAGACCTAAGATACCTCATCCCACCGTCAGGCCCTCAACCCTAATGCCTAAACCCCGCAACACAGAGCGAGCTTCGCCGTTCTTGGATTTTGGCTTTTGTCCCATTCAATCAGCAAAACTATAATAATGGGGCGTGGGGTTAGGGCCTTGTATACTTGGGTCCCACAGCTTGGGGATTCGAGGGCGTAATGGCCAACGGCAGGGTTCGCAACAGCACCTTGTCGCCAAAGCCATCCTACTTGCCCATTTCTACGAGCTGCCTGGAAACTTCACCCACAAGACCAAGCACCGAAACCACATTAACGATACCAGTACTGGGTCTAGGGGTTTAGGGTTTATCGATATTGCCGAAATACCACTGGCCTCCAGAGTCAGCTTATACCTCGTGTAGCTTTAGTCCAGGGGCTTCTATCTTTTCATCGTTCTATCTATCTATCCACGTGTCTATCTATCTACCTGTGTATCTATCTATCTGTGTATCTATCTGTGCATCTATCTGTGCATCTATCCGTCTATCTGTCTATCTATCTATCTATCTATCTATCTGTGTATCTATCTATCTGTGTATCTATCTATCTATGTACCTATCTATCTATCTATCTATCTACCTATCTGTCATTCTGTCTATCTGTCTATCTATCTATGTATGTATCTATGTATCTATCTATCTATCTATCTATTTGTCTACTATCTATCTATTTGTCTATCTATTGATCTATCTATCTATCCATCTATCTACCTATCTATCTATCTATCTACCTGCCTACCTTTCTTTCTCTATATTTCTGTATATGCATATTATATATATATGTATGTATATATATATATATACTCTATACATACATACATACATACATACATTACATACATACATCCATGCATGCATGCATGCATGCATGCATGCATACATACATATATTTATGTATTTATCATCTATTTATCTATTTATTTATTTGCTTCACACTGCGACCCTGGAAGTTCACAGCACCAGCCTGCACTGACTGCAGGAGCTTAGCAGCGGCGTCCTGACAGTTTAGGGTTTGTTTAAAGTGTAATGGAACGGTCTTTGCGACCATCCAGCCTCGCGAGCCTACACTAGGTGAAACAAACTTCAAGCGACACAGGCCTCAGCAGAGAACATCCACGTCAACACAAATCATTCCATACACGACCCCTTCCACTGTTGCACCAACCATTGAAGACGTAGGGAATAAGGTCGACAATGTCAACGAGGAGGCCGATGTCACACTCCATGTCCATATTCTGCCAAGGCAAGATCCGGTCCAAAGCCGGGGGTTCTTATTCTCATACATGATCTCGTTGAGGGCGATCTGAAAGGCCCGTGCGCACGAGGCAACCTGACGCACCCTCAAGGGCGTGTGACGATAGTGGTATGCCAGCGGCAAGGTGTCGTTCTCATCATGTTGCGCTATGCGCAGCGAGCGCAGACTGAGCCTTGCCCAGGCGATCGCCTCCCCTGAGGATACTTGGCAGTCCACAGGCAGGGCATGCCCTCCATCCCACATTTGAGCCAGAATGCCATAGAGGCCTGGGTAATCGACTTTCACATCAAGTCCGTCTCGCTGCAGGGACAGGCCCCACAAGGGCTTGCCCGGGCGGTTCAGCTCCTTCGCCTTTAGGGTTTAGGGTTTTGGGCTTCCATATACCCCCAAAATCGGTTCAGGGTTTAGGGGTTTAGGGGTTTGGGGTTTAGGGTTTCGGGTTTAGGGGTTTAGGGGTGCAAGCTAAATGGCTTGTTGTGCTTCCAATGCTCAGTGTGATCGGCAGCACCTTTTGTGTCGAAGGAAAAGACCAGGCAGCGTGCTGAGTTAGAGTGCCACGATCCGCTTGCATGGTAGCGGAGCCGATTCGGATCAGAGGATCCGGAAGCTCCAGGTGGTGAGACCGTGGGCTTTGACAGGCGTCCGCTGTCAAGGCCTGCCGAGATGTCAGAACTGCGCTATACGAAGGATGGGGTGCCAATCTTCGATGGCTCCCCTGAAAGTTTCGTTGGATACCAGCGAGCGGCGCTGGTGTATGCTGAAACAGTGGAATGGAAGAAGAGGTCCTTAGTGGGACCCCGACTACAGGCGGCACTAGAAGGAAGTGCCAAGCTGGCTGTCGAACATATGGCCCCGGGTTGGGTATCTCACGAGCAAGGTGCTTCGCAGCTCCTCCAGTACCTGAAGAAGCAAGTGAGAGCCCCGACTTTAGCAGAAGCTGGAAGGACCATGTCCCGGTTCTTCTACGGGGTGAAGCGTCGCCGGGGCGAAGGAATGACAGCTTGGATCGTCAGACATGACGAGGCACTTCTGGAGGCCAAGCGTACCTTGGCAGAGGCCATCCATGAGTATGGACCGAACCATTCCCGTTCCAGCTCTACCTCGCCAACGAGAAAGTCTTCGTCGTGGCAGGCGTACAGCCGCGCAGGAACTCCAGTGACACAGTTCGAGCCAGAAGCCGCAGCAGATGAGGTGGAAGAGAATGCCACCTCAGAGATCCGAGAGGATGAGTATGAGCCCGAGGCCCCGACGGCTATGACAAACGATGACGAGGATGAGCACTGGACTTCCTGGTGGCAAGGCACGTGGTGGCAGTCCCAAGATTGGGACACCTGGTCATGGAAGGCTTTCAGTGATCAAGGAAGCCCCGCAGGCTCTTGGAAAGCCCGCGGCACTCCTAGCAGGGCGTCCTGGGACGCC
>CAJNJA010018895.1:0-10416 GCA_905231915.1 Symbiodinium necroappetens | reverse complement strand
CCCCCCCCCCCACCCCCCCCCCCACCCCCACCCCCACCCCCACCCCCACCCCCACCCCCACCCCCACCCCCACCCCCCCCCCCACCCCCACCCCCACCACCACCACCACCACCACCACCACCCACCCCCACCGCCGCCGCCGCCGCCGCCGCCACCGCCACCGCCACCGCCACCACACACACACACACACAAACACAGGCGAGCCAACTGTGCTTCGTCATATCCGCAAACTGTGAGCCGGAAAGGCGAAGCCTTAGATCAACGTAAACCCTAAACCCCCAAACCCCTAACTTCTAAACCTGAAATACTTGTTCGCCAAGATGTACGGTTGGGGGTGTGGTGTGCAGTGTTCAGGCAGGCACTGTCTACAAGGGTCGTTCTGTTTGATCCCCACTGCAGAGGGGAGCGGGTTTACTAACCAGGGGTCTACATCATGATGCACTTCGTCTGAATCCCTAAACCCTAAGTTCCCGTAGCCTAGACCCTAAACCCTGAACCCTCAACCCAAGCCCGGAAAGCTACCCAAGACCCTCTTGTGATGATAGTAAAAACGGAGTTCCATATAGTCTCCATGATATTTTAAAAACCAAGCTTCACATGTTTAGGCTTTTGGGGGGTTGAGGGTTTGGGGTTTTGGTCTCCGCACAGAGTCCTGAAACACCGAGGGCTTTGCATCTTTAAGCAACGAGGCTTTGGTTTTTCTACACTATCAGCCACGACTCTCTGGTTCTTAGTAGGGAATGGGCGAATGGATCCCTAGGATAGTCCCTTAAGGTCCCCTATAGTAGTCCCAATGACCCATTCCTCCATTCCCTTACTAAGAACACCCTAAACCCTAAACCCCTAAAACCTATACCCTAAACCCTACAACCCAAAAACCCTAACCAATTCCCTCATTCCCGACTAAGAACCACTGAGACGAAAGGTGCCTGGCACCAACCCGGGAGCTGGCAACACAGATCGATGCTGAGTGCAAGCGATTCGCTCCGGTGCCGGGGGAAAGGGGGGGGGGAAGGGGGGTGGTAAGGGCTTTAGGGATTGTGCTCCATGTTTTTTGGGCCTTCTGCGATGTCAACATGATGTTTAGAATGTAGTTTGTGTATGGGGCTCTGAAATTATGCAGGGTCTAGCCGTCCACTTCCATTTCTACTGCTATTGCCACCACTACTGCCACTGCTACTGCGACGTAGAGGCTTATGCTCCTGCTATACAAGCCGCCCAGAAGGCATCAATGAAGGGTTGAGTTTTTTGAGGGTTTATTAGGGTTTTGGTATGCGCCGCTCGCAAGCTTGTAGACAGCAACACCCAAGCGGATTGTATTCGTCCGGAACGACGTGGCAAGCCGGCATCAACTTGTCACATGCATCCTGCCGCTGTGTTGAATAGCTCCGACAATCCATGCCAGTACAACTCATCTCTTTTCCATTCTGCTAGGCCACACAGATATCCCGATATCCCTGTTGTGCCAGTTTTGCACTCGAGAAATTAAATCTATTCATGTCCGTACACATCTCGGCAACCGTCCCACAAACCGTAAGCCCGAGCTGAAAGGATTACCGGCATGGTGACTTTAGGACCCTATACATAACTTAAGCCCTAAACTTAAACTCCCATGCGAAGATGCTTCATGTCTGGGGAGCATCCGGAGAGGAATTGGCCAAGCTGCCCAAAGAGGATGTGGTAGACCTCCGAGCCTTAAAGCAAGAGCTGCAAAAGACTTGTGGCCTGTCACGGTTTAGGCAGATGCTTCTCTATGGCAGCCGGGTGGTAGATGAGATCCCGACGCAGGATGCACCTCTCGACCTGCAGCTGGTCCTTCTTCCGTTCCCGCCAGCATCACAGGAGAAGGTGGATGAGCTCCTCCGTGCTGCAGCAAGCGGTGCGGCGTGCTTGGTGGAGGAGATTTTAATGAGGCCACAAGATCCCAACTTGCCGGAGCACATGGAGGCAATTACCCCACTTTACGAATCAAGCTACTGGGGTCATCTTGAAATCGTGCGCCTACTGCTAGAGGCTATGGCAGTGCCCAACCTGGCGACCGACAGCGGAACTCCCCTACTTGCAGCGTCTCTCCATGGCCACGTGGAAAGCATGCGCTTGCTCTTGGAAGCCCGGGCTGACGTGCATCGTGGAAACTCCGAGGGCAAGACGCCCCTCTGGGCAGCAGCACGATCTGGTGACGTAGAGTCGGTTCAGCTGCTTCTGGAGAAGGGGGCCCAGAAAGAGCAGGTTGCTCAAAGTTTCAAGGCCTGGCAAGACTGGGAGCGGGAAACAACGGCTCTAGCTGCAGCTGCCGGCAACGGCCATGTGAGCGTGGTGCAGGTGCTCCTTGGTGCCGCCGCCGACGTCGGTGTCCAAAATGCTTTTGGCTTCACGCCCCTGGAGCTGGCCTCGCGAGCAGGCCATGCAGAAGTAGTTCGTTTGCTCCTAGAACATGCCACTGCGACCGGCAGGGTTTTGAGGTGCAACGTTGCTCTTCGCCTTGCTGCCCAGAAGGGTCATGCTGGGGTGGTGGGCCTCTTGATTCAGGCAAAGGCAGACAAGGACGACGTGGATCAGGAGGGCTCCGCTCTCTGCGTGGCATCTTTGGCTGGGAAGGCAGGAGTTGTGAGGCAGCTTCTTGAGCTCAGGGCTGACCATCGTCTTTCAAACTCCCGTGGCGCCACTCCTCTCTGGAATGCGGCCTTCCAGGGCTTCGCGGACATAGTAAGCATGCTCCTAGCCGCCAGGGCTGACATGGAGCACGCAGACCACGAAGGCGCGACACCTGTTTGGATCGCAGCCTTCACCGGCCATTTGCCAATTCTCCGACTCTTCTGTGAGGCCGGCACCGATGTAAATCGGGCCTCTGCAGTGCTCAACTCTAGTCCAGGATTATCGAGATTGCCTGCTGAGGCTGGAGAATAGTACTAGCATGTACAAACCAAACCTAATCATAATGGTATTTTCAGAAATAAGAGCAAGAATCGCTGTAGTAGCAATATAGCCCTAAGCCCTAAACCCTAAACCCCAAAAGAATAAGCGTCCAGCCCTCGCGTGCGAGCTCAGAGCGAGTCATCTCGGACAGATTATTGACCGCTGACAAAGGTGACCTCAACATAGGAGTTTCCCAAAGGGCCCTATGTATTGTAGTGGGGGATGCTTCCCTAAATCACAGTTGCAGTTCCTAATCTGGAAACCCTGCCTTGATATATATATATATATATCTTGGTACATAGGACCCATTGGGTTTGAGTGAGTGAAGATGCGCCCTTCAACCCTAATCAAGCCTCAACCGTAGTACCAGGGCTAAGAGAAGTGTGAGGCTCCAACGCTTAAGCCACTCTGATTGGAAATGGCCTTGTGGTATCCAAAGGTACTACTGTTGATGATATAAATCCTGCATTACCTTAAGGACCCTAAACTATGGGAATTATGGCATATTCCTTATTATGGGTCATGCAGGATTTATAGCATCAACCGTAGTGAGGTGACACGAATAACCACAGCTCCATAGGCTGCCTGCTCACATTGCAACCTTGCTGACTCACCCGGAGCTTGATTCGGTCGATACTTGATGTGGCTTCCTTATAACCGGACATATGAATCCAAGCTTTGTTATTTGTTTCGGGCCTTATGGTTCTACGTAAAACTGCTTCCATGAGTCTCTTGGTTCCACCTGTGCGACAAATGGGGCTTCTCCCTGGTTCCACCTCTACCTTTGTGCTCTGTTCTACTGGTCTCATAGCAAGCGCAATATCAGGCCAAGCATAAGCCATCATCTGAAAAATACAGTCATACCTCATCTTTATCCCCAAATGGCACAAAGGCTTCGATGCCGCACACATGAGGTTGTTGGGGTTAAATGCATGCAGTGCCGGGGTGGCGAATCTAAGCCCCTTACCATTGACTCATCATCCCAATTATTATCTTCTATATCCCTAAACCACAAAACCCCAAACCCTCAACGCCTATACTAATTTGCAAACCCCAAACTCCGAATGCGCCTTACACGAGCACTGAACCCTGAAACCCTAAACTCTAAACTCCTCAACGACAGGCCAAGGTGCGATCTATGGCCGTGTTCGGGGGCACCCCCAAGGGCCCACAAGGAAAGGCCTTGAAAAATGCCGTCCCACAGGCGAGGCTGCTCTGCTTGTTTTGGAGAAATTTTGAAGGTCTCATAGCCATATAAAACGAGTGGAAGATTAAGCGAAAGGTAGAATACAGGAGTATAGGACGGGTACCGTTCATAGCTCGCACGTCAATGGCCAGGTACTGCTGGATTCTTCAGGATGAGGGCTTAGGGTACAGGCGTCTGGCCTTGTTACACAACTTTACCCCATTTTCTCTGTTGCTCCATAAGTTGTTGCGGTTTCAAGTCAGATCGCCGCACCATAATCTCTGGATCCTAGATCAAGACCCAAATCCCAATCCGCTGCAGATGTCATTCTGCATCGAGAAGCACATGCCACAACCCCAGGCCAACCCCTCACCCCGGACTGCAAAATCTTGCTTTTCCCGAAATCAACCATACAACTCCTCTTAACTTGCCTGTAACTACCACAATATGCCTACTTCAATCCAGCATTATCTCCATGGGGCCTAGATCACCAGCTTCCGCCAAACCCTACTCCAGCCCTGCCTCCTGGGGCCCTAGAAGCAGACCAGAGACGGTATAGGGTTTGGGGTTTATGGCTGATTTAGGGTTTAGGTTTTAAGTTTAGGGTTTAGGGTTTATATAGGGTTTGAACATCGCAAAGCGCGATTGTGGCGCAGAGTTTTAGGCCACTTTGCATCGGAGTCCCCCTCAGAAGCGAATTCCCGAAATCCTGATGCCTCAGCTCCCCAAACCCCAAGAACACCCAAAACCAAAGCTAAGCCTAATGGTCGACGTGCCGAAATAGTATATACTTAGGCTTGAAACCAATCCCTCTATGGTATTTTAGGGCCAAAGTATCTATACTCCATGGGTACATGGACCCTTAGGGTAAGCCAAGCTTCATCAGGTGTTGGTTGCAACGCCGGGGCGGCTTCAAGACTTCATGGGCTCGGGGGAGGCAGACTCCTGCTCGTCTAATTTTTCTGATATTGCCAATACAATTTGGGGGTTCCTCATTATGTTTCTGGTAAACTATGCCATAACTTACCCAAAGTACAATTCCAATACTTAAGGCCCCGAGTTTGTAAGGTTCAAGGCTTGGGGTAGTCGGGAACCCACCACTGGGTACACCAGGACCAGCACCTCTGCTTCAATAGAGGCCTTGCGGCAGTCGATAGTGGGTACCTAGATCTTCCAACATCCCTTAACTAAGTGTACCGTAAGTTTTTGTAGGATCCCCAATGTGATTTAAGGTATATTCTTTATTAGGGGATATTGGAAGGTCTGGGTATGTAGGTTACAGTGGAGGCAGCTGGGGGAATCTAGGTCGGCTTGAGGAGGACGAGGAGGAGTTTGGGATTTCGTGCTTCAGGGTGTTGTGGTTCAGGGCTTCAGCGTTTGCTTTCGACGCAGAGTTCTGCGTTTTCAGGGGTGTGTGAAGTATCTTCTTATCCCAGGACCTTATAACATCACATATAAGCATAAAGCATCACAAAGCCGTAGTCTCTACATGTGTGAGGGTAGGGTTGAGGTTTAGGAATTTAGTTTTTGTGTTTTCGTGGGCGTTGAGGCTGAGAGTCTATAGGCTGTTAGGGTTTCGGATTGTTTCGTTGCCTGCACCTAAACCCTAAACCCACGATTCTGGTAGATTTCCAGCCTGATGGCCTCTGTTTCGGGTTATGCCTGCACTGCGCACTCAATATAGGAAGCCGAAGCCTAAAGCCCAAATTATTCCTTGGGGCTCCCTTCTTACAATTATGGCAGTATACTATACTTCTGTTGATGATAGAAAAACCTGCATTAACTTAAGGACCCTATACTATGGGAGTTATGGTATATATTCCTTATTATGGGTAGTGTAAGATTATTATCATCAACCGTATAAAGGAACCCACAACCCCATTCTAATCCCCAAGGCCCCTACATATAGAATCCTATTATGGATCCCAAGAAGCTCCGAAAGGTTCGTTAGAGTTCCGTAGGGTTTAAGGTTTAGGGTTTAGGGTTTAAGGTTCAAGGCTTTGGAAAAGCAGAGTAGAAAGGCGCAGACCCTCTGAACCCAGCGCCCTCTGTGAACCTCAAACCTAAACCCTAAAAACCTGAAAAGCCATAGTCCCTAAACCCTACACCCTAAACCTAAATCTCATCCTGGTAAGGACTTCTACTCTGTACGCAGGTGGAAAAGGGCTCCTACAAAAAAAAAAACCTAAATCTCAAACCCGAAGCCCTAGACCATCCTACTTAGAACCTTCGCTTCAAAAAACCTCTCAGCCCTAAATCAGGTCTCCTTGGGCCAAGTCCAGCTGCTGGTCTTGGATGAGGCAGCCCGGTGGAGACTGAGGATTGCAGGTTTTAGGGTTTTGGCTTTTCGGGGTTCGTTCCTCCGCAGGTTCTAGGAGGATCCTGCAAGGTGCGTGCGGTTCCCACACCCCAAAGTAAAGTCAGATCTTTCTTGTCGGACTGGTTTGTCAACAAAACATCACTGCATTGTGGCTGGTGTGGTATTCGAGGTTTGACGCACGGAAGCTCAATTTGTCATTTTTACCGTTTCAATGGCGGTGGATTCAGCCCAGCATAAAACAGGGGCCTAAATAATTACCTATACTATTTTGAGGGTTCCTTATTCTGAATTTAGTATAATACACCCCAAAACCCTATTGTACTGATTAAGGGCCCTGTATTGTCCCCGAAATGCGAGCCTTCCATCACGCAAGCAGACAACGAAGCTTTATACCTCGCTCGAACCCTGCTCGAATTGTCGAATTGTCAAGCACCGTAAAGTTATTAGTAGCTAGCCATCCATAGCAATTCTAAAGGGGCTTTGATGTGGCTTAAGCCGTGTGGTGTCGGAGATGGGGGGGCTGGTTCCTACTGTTGATGATAGAAACCCAGCATTACCTTAAGGACCCTATACTATAGGGATTGTGGTAAGGTCCTTATTCTGAGCAATGCAGGATTTATATCATCAACCGTAGTTCGTCACCATATACACTGCAGGGTTAGTGTTTTGCCCCACACTCTTGCGCATTCAGCCCTAAATCCACACCTAGATCACCTTGGTTTGAGAAATGAAGATAGCTATTTTGAGGGTTTTTGGCAGTTGAACTAGAATTATTCGGTATCTGCGTATGCATGGGTTACCGATTTTCAATACTTGTGTAAGACTGAGTTTGGCAGTAGCGAGCACCTTAGGTTTGAAGGCCTAGAGGCCCAAAGACCATAATGTATACACCCTTCATTGACAAACGCCCTTTCGTCAAAGGCGCTAGCATTAGGATCCCTAATGTAGTCCTTGTGAAAGTGAGAGGGTATACTCAGAGGTGTACATTGCTACATATGAGGCCTTTAGGTTTAGGCTATGCCGAGCCTGAAGGCAAGGGTCCAAAGTAGCCCGTCGTGAGGTATTTAGTTTCAGGACAGTCATATTTCAGGTTTCGCACATGACTACACATCTAGCGAAGTGCATGATTATTAGGTGCGTGGACCCGTGCAGTTTACAGCGCAGTTTAAGGGCTCGACATGTCTGGTTTAGTGGCTAAGGGTTGCAGGTCCAGGGGTTCAGGGTTTAGGATATAGGGTCCAGGGTTGAGGGTTTATAGGGTTTAGGGTTAGATTCTTGCAGGCACTGCCTCGATGCTTTCACGCAACAGTGCGCAAAGGTAAAACCCATACGGCAAGCAAACCGATAGGCTTGGCTCAGATGTCATTGATTCTTGTAGCCTGTTTTGACATTGAGGCAGATTGAGGAATTGCTCAAAATATTCTGCCCAGTTCCACGTCATCCAAGATAAATACATATAGCATGCCCCACAACCTTGTTCTGGTTACAAAGGGTCCTGTGTATATAGGTACATAGGACCCTTTGCATATAGCAAGCCGGCAGACCGGCCTGAGTCGAGATACCTCGAGCCTTCCGAACCTCAAGAGCTCTACGTAATGCTGCGGGGAGGCGCTGCTGCTCGTGGTCAGTCTGTGCTTGGTGTGCCCACGGTTTGGGGTTTAGGGATCAGGGACAGCCGACAAGCAGTCCCCAGCTTGCGGGCAACGGTGGCATATCGAAGCGATGCCCGCCACCACATTATCCTGGAGTGCCCTGGGCGACCGGAGTTCGTGGGATGTCGTGGGATGCACTTGCAAGCCAGCCGCCTCGACATGGGATTCTGGAACAGGAGCTGCCAACTGCCGACTCTCCACCCGCCCCTCTCCGGCATCGACAGCCGTCACCAATCAGAGCGACCGTGACACCAGTGCTTCCCTCACACAAGGATGCCGGAGCTGGCTGGGTGGAGCTTTATAATTTGTGGAACAGCATTTGGGTGTATATTGCAGCATATTTAAGGTTTTAGTCAGGAGCCCTTGGGATCAGCGTCCTATATATGCCTGCCTCAGACGAAGGCTCTGACGCTCAGCTTCCTGGATGTAACTGCAGAAAGCTAGCCTACACCATGAGTCTCCCCTAAGGGTCCATGTACACATATGGTATAGAAGTATCTACTTCGGCCTTACAGTAGTATGTGCCTACACTTAGGGCGAAAGCATCATGGGCACATGAACCCTTACACCACGGGTCCATGTATGGTGTAGCAACTAGCCGCAAGATCCCTATGTAGGACTTAGGAAACCCTCGAAGGCCCACCTATATACTACATAGGCACATGGACCCCTAGTAGGGCTGAAAAATCGGGTGTAGGGTCTACCGAGTTCTCAACGGATCCACCTGTCTTCCCCCCAAATTCCCAGCCTCCATGTTCCACCCTGAAGCCTCTGCTGTTGTGAGGCGGACAGGATGCTAGACATGGGCTTTGAGCCAGAGATTGCCAAGATCTTGGCAGAGGCCACCGAAGCTTCGCAATCTCAAGGTAAGTTAGGGGTCCAAGAATCACTGGCAGCAATCCCTTAGAGTCACATCTACGTGTATACATGTGTCTGTGTGTGTATGTGTGTTTATCTGTGTATGTATGTGTATATATATATATACATGTATAGTGCCTTTACACACAAAGGATATATATATATATTAAACTGTGTATATATATATACACACACATCTATTTTTCGGTTTATATGTGAAGACAAGTCGATAGATAGAAAGAAAGATAGATATATAGACAGATAGATAATCAGATAGGTAGATAGACAGAAAGATAGATAGACAGATAGATAGTTAGACAGACAGACAGACAGACAGATAGATAGGTAGATAGATTGATCGATAGGTAGGTAGCTCGGTAGATAGATCGACAGATAGATCAATACATAGATCGGTTGACCGATAGATCGATAGATCGATAGATCGATAGATAGATAGATAGATAGATAGATAGACAGATAGATAGATAGTCACATAGATGGATAGTATATAGTGTTCCCGCCACAGCCTATTCCAATCATTTATGGCCCCTACAATATGATTGTTGAGGCTGTAGCTGCAAGGCTCAATGCCACGAGCCCTAAACCCTAGACCCTATAAGCCCTCAACCCTGTAAGCCCTATAAACGCTGACTACACTATCCCATGCCCCAAGAAGATAACCCCAGGGCTCCCGTGTCACGAAGCTGATCCCTACCTGTGAAGTAAGCCACGGGAGCGCTCCCTTAGGTCATCTAAAATCCGCAAACAGCCTCGGACACCACAATATTCTATTACATGAATCCCATAGTCCGTAAAAAGCAGGACAGTCAGCACTCCAGCGTCACATGACATGTTTTGCCCCTGCCCGAACCCCAGTATGCATGATGAATGCTGGTGTGCCTTTTTGCTGGCCCCTAAACCCTAAACCCTAGACCCCAGTATACATGATGAATGCTGGTGTGTTTTTTTGCTGGCGACGAGGCTAAAGCCCTAAACCCTGAACCCTATAAACCCTAAAAACCCTAAACCCTATAAACCCTATAAACCCTAAAAGCCCTAAACCCTAAACCCTCGAAACCCTTTGGGATGGAGGTTGACTTCGACCCTCGTGAGAGCCCGGGTCGAGTTCATACACAAACAGCGGTGTGAACATGCTTTAGGGTTTTAGGGTCTAGGGCTTTGGNNTAGGGTTTGGATTTAGGGTTTAGGGGAATACCATCAAACAAAAACATCTGGAAACCTAGACGGTGGCCCTACGGTAGTTGTATGTAGAATCCTTCACAAAGGGTTGAAAACCTGAAGCCAAGGACTTCCTGCAGGAAACCCCCTTCGGAAGCCTTCTAAAATCAAACCCTGCAGCTCCCGCATCAGACCCTTGTAAGTGTACATTTTTTGGTCTTATGAACCCAGCAACTAAGAAACCGTCCAACAGCCCTTGCAGAATCCCCCTCCCCCCCACAAAAAAAAGACCCTAAACCCTAAAC